>JARWCS010329771.1:0-12236 GCA_034783895.1 Geukensia demissa | reverse complement strand
CTCATCATTAATATGCTCTCGTCCTGAATATGCATGAAATATTTGCCGCTGGACGTTAAGCACCATTCAATCAATCATAAATTCATTAAAGTTTTGTGATTGGTGGGTTACTTTAAAAAAATCACCCGCTAGGAGTGTAGTTATAATAAAATTTATTAAAATCTATAACATGTCAGACCAAAAGTAATATTCCTCCTTATCCTGCATGCATTTTTTCAGATACAGAGCTCTAATGGAAAAAGATTTTTTTTATATTGGTAGCAATGTGAAGAAATAAAAAAAAATGTATCTTTATTTATATAATATTTTTTTAGAAGAGATTTGTTTTGGATTTGAAATTGTCACCCTCACAATCTCAATTTTTATTACAGAGATGCCATTGAATTCCTGAGTAGTGAAGGACACATTTACTCCACAATAGATGAGGATCACTTTAAAGCTACTGACAGTTGAATAAAGCTATGTTTCAATGAAAGAACAATATATTAGTACTTGCAGAGGATGCTCCAGTGTGTGCAGATTTGACTTGTATCAAAATCCAGTGACACAAGTTTCTTGCAAGGATTTTTGAGGTTACACACTCCTTTGGTATATTTATAGTGATGTCAGTTGCTCTTGTTATAGAGAGGAATTTTCAGGAAATTGAATGATCATATATCAAATATTGCAAATAAAGGGGAAATTAGAGGATTCAAATATTTGGCGAAGCACTTTTATTGGGAATGTTACAGAAATGTTTTAATGGGGAGAGTGATTTCAGAAAGACTTGTTAAACAGTTCTAGGACTAACAAAAATAAAGTGCCTTCCAACTCCCCCTATTTATATCAGGAACAGCCATATGAAAGAGTTGCAGTTTTCAAATTTGAATTTGTTCTTTTTGATGACAAATGTTATAAGGAATTTGAATGTAGAAAATAGAAATTCTGTTTTAAAGCTGTTATGTAAAAGAAGATTTTCTAATAGCTGTAACAGCAAACTGGTTTTTCTTAACAGACCACTTATTATAACATGTCAATTATTTTTTACATTTCAGGACATGAATAATTTTATATGTCAAATATGTCATAGTAATAAATCATATTTAAGAGATATCGGTCTTATTTTTCTTTGCCTTTATTTTAAAAATGCCTGATATTCATAGGCGAGAATTCTACCTTTTATCACCACAGGAATAATTTTAGGTTACAAACCAATTCATAGGCGGTGCATTCAAGGCAACTTTTTTCACTTCATATATTCAATATTTGGAAGTCGAATGGTACTAATCACCAGAGAAGTCAGGTAAAAATAACAAATACTGGCAAATGATACCACTAAATTCTATAGCCACTAATATAGTTGAAAATTTGAAGTCTTTTGATAGACTTTAAAAAATCAAAATGAGAAGAGTGTTGCTGTCTTTCCAGCTTTACTCCTTATTTATTATGATTTAAAATCTTTCTAAAACTGCTTCACCAAGTATTTGGAAGGATTCTCTTCCTCCTTTTTCCATCCGAGTTAAAAAGAGTTTGCAGTCTGATATTTGTTCTTTCCAGTTTCTATTTTACATTTACTTTAATTTGGTTTCTTGTTTTGCCATTCTGCTTTGTTTCACTGTCAGCTTTGTCATAGAAAAAATATGAGTAACAAAATATCTTAAGTTGCATCTTTAAATAGCCCACAGGTATTATAACAGGAACTCAGTAACAAGATGGTTCCATTCTTGTGCTTCATAAAATATATTCAGATATAAAAATGTAAAAATTTAGAGTATATTTCAGCTAGACTGCACCTTATCTAAAGAAGATTATGCTAAAAGTTCTCATAGGTAATTGAGATCTTCAAGTGTAGAACTTCATTCCTTGTGATCAGCTCTAAATCACATATCTCAAATGTAAATATGTATGTTCCCGCCACAATATGGCTGAAATATTGCCGACGTGGTGTTAAGCATCAATCAATCAATCAAATATGAATGTTAAATGAGTCAACTACCAAAATGGTTATAAATACAAAAATATCAAATAATAAAACACTGCTTAAGAACCATTTGCTTATCAGGAGTTCTTACTTAGGGCAGGTGCACGCAACATGCTGCAGGGTAAAACTTTTTGGGGGATTTACTAATAAACATCTATCTTTCTTAATGGTTATATTGGAAAAGAAAGCAAAAATAATACTGTAAAATCATACTAGAAATCATTCAATTTATATTTCACAAGGTCATATCCCCCAATGAAAGGGCCTCCCTAGTTTTAGAAACATGAATGTCTAGCATGCGATTGATTGATTGATTGATTGTCAATTAATGCCCTGTTGGCAATATTTCAGCCATATCATGGCAGAACATACATATGTCTTGTTATTACTTAGCATGAGGATTTAGAAGTATCTGAAATAGAAAAGGAATCAAATATTTTATAATATAAAGAGCTTTACAGTCACATAATAAGTAATGCTTCGACTTTCATGTTTCTACCTCCAAATTTGTTAGATGAGATTTAGGACAATCAATTTTGGAGACTTTTTCATCATAGACACCACATTTGATCACAGGCATTGAACATTCAGTTGTCAACTGAAAATGAAAAGATATGGTTAAATGTTAAAATTAGACACTGCTCTCCAACCATGTGAATAACAGGAATGTACAGATCTAGGGGTCTCCACGAGACCTTCAACAATGGTGGAATACCACTCCTTGTGAAAAGTTTTTAATCGCCCCAAATAGAAAACATGTATACTTAAAACAATACTGTTCCTACCTGAATATTATCAAAAATTTACATATAACAGAACAATAAACACAAAGACAAACATGACCACAATTCCTGACTTTGGACAGGCACACAAGACATATGTTGAAGTTAAACTACTTTAGTGGGATCCCAACCCTCTCCCAACAATGATCAAAGTTAAGAGAACAAAAGCAATAACAGACGAAATAGAGATTATACACATAGGCATACGAATTAATTTTGAGTCGAAATTCCTAGGTAAAATATCCCTGCCAATGCTGTCATCAACAGCCTGACGTTAACATATAGCATAAGACGAACATTTAGTCAACCACAGGACACAATCAAGATAATAGAAGGAATATTTCAAAGCAGATTGAGGTTTTAACTGCAGATATATAATTGTAACACTGTATAATTTGACAAACCCATTACCACAATTCCTGACTGAAAAATAGACTGTACTCATTGATGCTGTCAAAATTCTAGTCTCTGTAAGCCTATATGATCTCTGAGACAAACAATAAACCGTCTAAGCACATCCCAAGGTTACCTGTAATAATCTTTTACCTTTTTAACACAAGCTGCAATTCGTTGGGACAAGTGGATATAGTAAAAAATGTAAGATCCTTTCAGCAGACAGATGTTTTTACACTGAATCACTTTAAATTACATAAAACTCGGAATTTACTCCCTTTGTAACAGACATCTTTTATCCCTTGATGTGTGGTTTTTGAATGTTTGCTTAGCTTATCAGACAAAAAGGGTCAGGTGACTTTGGCATTCATTCACAATTTTAAAATCGTTTTCGCTGCTTGGTCATGGCTGATTGAAGATTCAAAGTAGACGCCGCAGCCGGACTTCTCTTATAGGAAGGTTTTCTTGATTACATTGTTGTTTTTATTGTGATTTGAAGATCTTCTACAATAGATGGTGACCACAGCTGAATATTATTTAATATATGACACTACTGGCTTGTACTGAAATCGCATTTGGTCACTATATAGGTAGAGAGGAATCGTAAAAGCAAAAATACTAAATCTACTTAAAGTCAACACAATCAAAATTGGCTGGAGTAACGCCCTTAAATTAAATATTTCTTACCTATCTTTTTTTAATTTTTTGTATTTTGGCCATTACCTTTGATTTTCCCATTTATGTATAGCAACATTCATGTCGCACCTGCATACAGAGTGTATATTTCTCAGTTGATACGCTACTCCAAGGCGTGTGCTTCATGTCAGGATTTTATTGATAGAAGGTTGCTGCTGACAAGAAAGCTACAAAAAACCAAAGGGTTTTTCATGGAAAGATTAAAGTTATCACTCCTGATTTGATTTTTTTAGTCGGCATCACGATTTGTTTGACCGGTACAGAATATCCATTTCACACACTGTTTTGACAACAAAATCGTACCTATACCGGTTGTGACTAACATCGATTGCGACTATGCAACGGCTTTGTCTACTGAGTAACACGATGGAGTTCACTAGTGGAGAAGAAGCTGCTAACCTTTCCAGAGCACCTAAACTAACCCTAGTTTTTGTAGGGTTTGTGTTACTCTAGCTTTAGTTTTCAGTGTAGTGTTGTGCGTACTATGTTTGACTTCGTTCTGTTTTTGTTGGCCATAGTCTTGCATGTCTTCTGACTTAACGATTTCTGTCTGCCACGTTGGTATCTTCGAATTCTTTTAAAAAGAGAAGATCGCCATTCAATTCCTGATGGACGTTATTGCCTAAATTGCTATTTTTAACCCATCACAATATGCAATATGTTCCAATTTTGGACTATGAAATCGTGGGTAAAAAAATCGAGTTATCAGAAAGGACATTTATTCCCTTGCACTTTTATCTGAGTTAATCTGCACAGACATTTTTAGCACAAAAATTTCTATGCTATGAAATGGTCAGCACGACCATTTGTGGGCTAATATAACCGGCTCAACCATTTTTTGAAAAAAAAAATCATCATGAAATTAAAAATTATAAAATGTATACCTCCATATTAACTGCGTTCAGATCAGGCCTCGCCTAAATAGACTATATCATTTTTTTAATCTTCCTTTGCTCAGCAAGCTTCAAGTCATATGAAAATCGTAGGATGAAATTTGTATAAGCTTCATACTTTCCATATTATGCTTTCATTTTAGGCCTGCATGCGTGTCTTTCTAAATTAGCAACCATTCTATTTATAAGGGGCATAGAAAAAAATGGAAATAAAAAGACGGGATACAAATTTAGATTGAAGAAGAGGGACAAGCTCAAACCTGTGACGAAAAAAGGACAGGATTGCAGTATCCCATGATATTGATTCTTATGGTGTTGAATAATGAAAACTGACATCCAGGGAGGATCGATATTGTGAAAAAAGCAAAGATCCAAAGTTACCCCCGTGCCCCTTAAATCAGTGATTGCTATCTAAATATTCTATGGATAAATATTCAGGAAAATTGTTGTTTTATTATATCTGGTGTCAGATTGGCACAAGCTTTTAACTTATTATAGTCAAGAAATGAAATTAACAATATATAATTTTAATAATTTTTAACAATATATAATTTCAAAAATACCACATTGAATGTTCTGCAGATGTTTTAATAGTCTGCAGAAACATAATATGAAAAGCTGTTTGCTCATGCTTTCTGGAGGCAGTTCAGCAGGCGTTAAGTCGTAACAAGTTGTAATCAGATTCGTGTACATCTCTTCACACGACAAATTGAAAATCAGCTGTTTAAACGAACAAATTTAATATAAGAAGATTACAGGACAGTAACCACAGTATTAAGTATCAACCAGTTAATAATCAGTTTAACTTGGAACAAATTTCCATATTATACCACTTTTTACCCAGAAATCGATGCGGTAATTAAATGTCATCCTTGTAACTTAGATGGCCCTCTGAATTTCTTGTCTTTTTGTAAGATCGGATTAAGAAAATTGAAGAATTAAGTGATTTGTGTTGAAGAGAGACTATACATATTGACAGGACCGTCATGTCGTAATTCTTTATTAACTAATTTCATAGTTTACTTTGATTCTTGTTTCTCCAAACTAACCAAAGTTCTCTCGGAAAAGTATCGTAGAAGGTGAGTTATCAAATTATATTTATATTGTATATTCTATCTTTATTTGAATTAGAAAATATGAAAGATAAGCATGGTTATCAAATACATATCATGGATGTAGTTTTACAGTTTTTTAAATAAAATGAAGTATTCCTCCAAATTATATTTTATTATTTTATGGTTGAAACATGTTGAAAGTACCAGCAAACTATTTTGAATATTACAGCGAGTCAACTGTTAGATTTCCACTGTATGAAAGAGATTTAAATTTTGCAATACCAACTGATCCATTGAATGAACACAATAGGTATTGTTTTATCAGTCACTTCCTATTGTCTGTCTGAGGATTTTACCTGAAAATCATGAAGCTGATTTAATCAGTGACTGATACATATAGCATACTTAAATTTTCCATATTTATTTAACATTGGTAATTTTGTACTTTGATATATTTTAGGGAGATTTAAATCTATCACATCTGATGAAAATTCACATCACAAATTTAGCTGATTCCAAATGTAACTGCTGAATTCAAAACTGTAAATCTTTAAATTAATCACAAAATTGGAACTGATTTTTTCTTGATTTTTATGTATAGGGATTTTTACAAATATAATATGTAGTTAAGGGGGAAAGATATAAAGTTAATATCTGGTACAACAGAAAAAATCTAAGGTAAAATCAAATGCAGCTTCCCAAATAATGGTATATTGAATTATGTTTAGGTTACCTTAATAGGCTTGTCAGTAGTAGAAATAATAGTTTGATTTTACTTTTCAGATCACTAATATCTGTATTTCAGAAGATATTATCTGTCTATTATAAATTCATAAATCCACATTAGGTGAAAGCAAACCAAGCACAATATTCTAAGTTACAAAATCATCAAGCCTCTAAAAAAGAAAAATATTATATAAATGCAGAAAACCATAACTGTATGTTTTTTTTTGAAATATTTTCCTATTCTAATTGCTGCTATGAAAATGTTTGATCTTTAAAGTGACCATCAGATGTTTATTAATGATAGTATTGCTTGACACAGAAGTTGCACTTTCATCAACACCAACTCTAACAGTTGACTCGCTGTAAAAGTTTTGTTTAATCGAGAGTGATTTATACACAAGTCGAAGAAAATTTATTTAAATATGGTGTTTTAAAGGGTTCTCGATGGGAACTTTTTCAAACTAGTAAATATTCTTTTAAATTCAACTTAATTAATAATTTTTTTTTGCAATGATGATAAGACATCGTATCAGTTACTTTTAAACTGGGTAGTGCATGTAGCCTTTTAAACCATACGATAATGCACGAAAATTGTTAACAGATTCTACATGACATCTGTCTAAGAAATTATATAAATGAATACAAAGAATATTAAGAAACTATGTAATGTATTCATAAAACCAAAATTTAGGATGTCTTAATAAATTCAAACGGTATATTAATTGCCTAATATATATTTTTTATCTTGTAGATTAAACTTTAATCATGTTTTCAAGAAATTTGAGGTACATTAGATCATTGATACCAGTTTACGGAGCTACACACGACGAAAAACATTCAATAATAACCGATGAACAGCTGGAGTACGAGATGTCAGAATATGATGTCCAAAGAGACTACGACGCTCCCAAAGAAAGTCCCATTGATAAACTTGAGGAAGAAAGTCAACGACATAAAATTACTGAATGGCAAGCAGGCTGGAATATAACAAACGCGATTCAGGTATTATTCGTTATTTCTTCACGGAAATGTAAACTCGGAATTTACCGTATTAAAATAATTTTCAAAACATACTTTAATCAGAGAAGGGATATTTATTCCAAAATTTTATAAAATTTCTAAATTAAAAAAAAATAATCTGCTGACACTTACAGTTGAAATAAATTTAGTCATAAAGGTTAAAGATGTTATGTTGTTGTCACAACTTTACAGCTTGCTTTCATTGGCAATTTCAATGTTTCAATAACAAAATTCGACTCTAAACATAACTTATGTTGGCATTGTATAAAATTTTTTTGAAATTTACGATTTTTTTATGATACAGAACTTAATCTTTATAAATGATCATTATTTGATTAGCACTCGTGATGATAGGGTTTATGACTTTTCATCCTGTAAATCCTTCTGAGGAAGCTTTAATTCAGTAAACTGTGATAATTGACTTCTTTTCTTTGAATAGAGGACAACTCGGCCCTCGGACCACTCGAACCGCGCTGAAGACAAGTCGGCTCGTAACAGAAGACCACTCGGACCGTCAAATTATTAGAGATTTTAATAGTAGGCAGTCAAAGGTAAATTAACAGTCGTTCAAGTGAATTAACAGCGTTAAAGTAGGTTAATCGAATTAATGGTTGTCGCGTGCCACAGTAAATAAGCAAATGAATTTTCAACTGAATTCCTTTGTGTGGTTAGAGTTGATTGTGTTATTTTGTTCGGACAAGTAAATAATGAATTCGAAAAGTATATTATATATTCATCACTTGTTCAATGGACTAGAGCATACAAAAGTTTTTGTAGAGCCCTGAACATGATCAATTTAAACAATTCAAGACAAAAAAACAAATGGATTTACAACACATGACGACCGCCTTGTCTTCAGCACGGTCCGAGTGGTCTGTGTCCGAGGGCCGAGTTCTCCTCTATTCCACATGACGACACATATTATCAATAATTACTGTTTACTTCTTGATTTCGATATTATTGTTCGGGTACTTTTCTGAATAATTTATATGCTTTCATGTATGATTAAGACAGTGTGTCGTTAACTTGTTATTTTTATCATGACCATGGGAAAAGCGTGAAGTTTTGGATCCAATAAAACTAGTTTAACCTCGCCTCGTGTGCCTGCCCCAAGTTCGGATTGTCATCTTGCCATTTTTATTATTTCGCTTCCATTGTCATAGTTACTAGTATTTTGCCTTTCATATGATATTTACAGTTAAATTCTAGTGGGGCGATTTAGATCTCGTCACAAGAAGTGGAATTCCAGTCAAAATTCAGTTTTGTTATTTGTTTAACTAGTTTGTTTCTTCAATCAACCACTAACGAGTTAAAAAATCAAATTTGATTATCAACAGAAGATAGCTAAAGTCGGCGTTTCTTTATTTATACATGAAGACGTTATAATTGTTTTCCATTTACACTTTCTTCCCCAAAAGGTCATATGAAACTAAAGCTGCTATCAGAAAATTTACACTTGGCATTAACTTGAAAAATGAATTCTATTTAGACAAGTATTTACACAAATCCCAAAACTAAAATAAGATGTGCAGTGGATTTCTATTTAAAAGTTTTGTGTATGAAACATTACAGTTACTGCATGAAGATATAAAGGAAAGAGGGCTCAAGGATCCCAAAGGAAAAACCAGAAGCTTTTGTTAAAAGAATAGATAACACCATACCCGAGCATTTATTAAAAGGATAGATAACACGATGGCCGAATAAATAGGACAAATAGTTCCAATATAAACACTTCAATAAAAACTAAAGAAATGGTTAAGACCTAATAATTTTTCGAGGTTGGTGCATGTTGTTATCTCCTGTTTTATTTGTAATTATCCTATACAATTTAATTTTAAGGTTTGTTTTCAGACTAGAGAGGAGAGAGGGCTCACATTATAGAAAAGAGTGATGTGGTATGATTGCCTATGAGACAACCATCCAAAACGTGTTAATAACCCTCTACAGGTTGTCATGAGGCTTTCAGTAAAGGGCAGGTGTCCACATCATACGGAAATCTGTATGGCAAAACGACATAAAACAATCTTGAAAAGCCAACTGTACATAAGATTTTAATATTGAAGTCGATACATAATACGTAGTCAATACAAATAGTTTTACCGACTTTGAAAAAGTACTCACTGTTTGTGACAGCTAGTTAAAATTCCAAACACAGTATGTTTAACCCCACCCACCTGAATACAATTTTGGCTGTCCTCAGCCAGCAATTTGTAGTCCACTGCTTTTCTTTTGGTGTGTTTACTGTTACTCATTTTACATTGTAAACTTAATTGGCCGATTATTTACTTTTGAATGGCCTCCCATTTAATTGTTTGGGGCATTTTTAGCTTGCTTACGATGTGGATCTTGATCTTTGATCACTGTTAAAAAATGTTTGGTTGTTTGTAATTTAGACGTTTTAGATAGCTATGTTATAAACAATTATACTATATATATATCCCATATTTCATATTCCACATATATATATGGACATTATAGCAACATACAGGTATAACTTTACAAAAACTTGTTATATTATTTTGCATATTCCGATTTGTTAGTACTTACAACTGTTAGGTCAATGGATTATTTTTTTCCATATACGATTTTAAAAACCCTGTGAAATTTCACAATGTCTTCCCACCCTAATGTCCTTTTGTCCATTATTTCAGACGTGCTTAAATTTCTTCTAATCGATCAACATTACAAACCCTGAGAATAAGCTTTTAGCAATGCTATGAAGTGCAACATCATGCCACTTGAAGCAGCCATAAATCGAAAATTAGTTACATAACGTAGTTTGTTTCATTAGCTGGCTTCTTGAATTAATTTCATACAATTCAAAACAGATAATTTTTAATTAGCAATGTCCCCAGTTTAATAACACGGGATAAGATAGTGATGATTTTATCGGTCCCCTGTAAATAATTGTTGTCAAAGAAACTCATATAGTTTTCCGTTAACATTTTCTTACGCCAAAGGCCCTCCGAAGCTAATGTTAAAACAGAACATTGACACATCCAGAGAAAGGGTATTATCATGGGGTTTTGAAGTCGACTAGGTTTCCTTTGCAAACATCATCATTTGTACTGACACAAATGTTTATTTTGAACAGGAAATACAATGAAATTGTGTTCAAAGGTTAAGACTGTATAATTTCGTTATGTTTGAACAGTAAAATAGTATTTACACAATACAGAATTACCAATGGTGAATAAATATGGAGAATTTATGCTATATGTACATTTCAAGGAGTAATCTCTCATCTGTAAATCTGGCAAAATCCTAAGTACAAGCTTGACTAGTCATATCTCCATTAGAATTAAACCACGTCTCTTACTATATTCTGAATAAATGGCACCTAATTTTCTAAAAAGAGTGTTTTAGCTGTCAAAAAAGCACCAAATTTTTGTGGTCGTCACTATGAATTGAGTGATCCTATAACGATATTACTTTAAAATTTTGCATGTCGATTTTGACACGATTTCCATTTAGAGATAAAATAATATACAAAGGCTGCAGTGCACGACCAGCTCCAGTGCACCTTAACACATTCTTGCTTTGTATAGATGAAGTTAGATTAGCCCAAGCTTTAGTTCCTTTTGTCATTTGGAAAAGAGGGTTTGACCTTTAGAATGAACTACTTGTTTTAAAGGGGTAAATTTCATGCCAGATTATTTTTTTCAATGTCGAACTCACCCAAATAATATTTTGGCCAATGGAAATACTACAAATTCTAAAAAAAGAACCAACCCCAAATAAAATGTATCTTGTCTAATTAAGTATTCTAATTTGTGACTTCTATCGTGACTCGTCTTTGGCAAAATACAAAATTACCAATGTTAAATAAATATAGACAATTTAGGTATGCTATATGTACATTTCAAGGAAGAACCTCTCATCAGTAGCATTAGAAACACAGGAAGTCAAAGATTCGAATATAGCAAAAGAAGCACTCAAATCCAAACAAATCGAAATAAGAAGCCAAATTCGACGACAGGGACAACTACTAAGTGCATTACTTTTCGAGGCATTTCCGTATTTTCAGTGTTTTAGAATTTTAGCAAATGCAAATTATAATTTGTCATATCTTTTGATTTGTCTTTTCGTAATTGATCCTTTGATTTTCTTTTGCCTTTTTGACAAATATTGATATACTCGTGTACGACTGTCTTATGAGCAAATCCCAAGCGACCAACTAAGATGAAAAACATAGTAGAAGTTAGTTAACCTTTGACCTTTCAGAAATGTTCCTTCTGAAACTGTCCAGCCAATTGGAAACAAAAATTTCATAATTTTAACCTGCATCCCCAACGATCAAACAAGAAGGCCATAGCTAAACTTGGTTTAATATGGACCTAATTGGGAAATTCATATTGTCTGAAACTAGTATGGAACCAAATCTTCAACAGAATGGTCCTGATATGCTCCCCTAAGTGCTGTTTTCGGCATCACACTGACCAACCAGGATGACCTACACAGCTCTAATTTCTTCATCATGAAACTCCCTTAAAATATTCTTGTCTGAAACTGCTAACCCAACGGGAACCAATTTGTGTTGGAATGGTCTTTAGATTCCCCTTTTCAGAGTCTTCGGTTGATTTTGGGTTTTTAACTAGCAGACAGCAACTGCGAGTACACTTTTGAGGTCGATGCTTTTGTTGTATCTTGTATTAAGTTTTAATTATATTTGTTATTGGTTTCCAGTATCGATCTCAAGTGTTAAATCCAT
>JARWCS010329761.1:0-12237 GCA_034783895.1 Geukensia demissa | reverse complement strand
TACTGACGATAGGTTACTCTTTGAAACATTGGTAAATGTATTTTAAAAAATTTAAACCCAAACCAGTGCATCAGCCTTATTCTGTTGGATGCTAAATTCCTCACCATAAGGTTCATTTGTATAAAAGATTACATCTTTGTTCTAGCACCACAGATTTTGTGACTTGCCTTAATCAAAGTCTTTGAAGCATAACATAATAGTCAAAGCAATTCAATTCATGTTCAGAGCTTGCCTCCTCACCAACAGCAATCTGTAATTTAAGATTACATGATCCTATGCTTACAGAGATATATAACAAAAGCCAGTGAAGCATCAAATCTAGACCATATCCAGTTACTTTTGTGTACAACATTCCATGATCCTTTGTCTTACAGTATCTAAAACATGCATTGAAAAGCTGGTGGCCCTGTAGGAATTCACCATGTACTTCATGAAAGTATTTAACTATTGACATTTAAATATTATATTGCCTAATTATAGTTATGTTTCATCCTCACATTAGTAGAATTTAAGTTTCAACTTCCTGGGCTCCATCATGTAATTGTTTAAATTTTTATCATTTCATTAAATCTCAAGGTGAATGCTCATTTCCCTTTCTATAAGCATTTTTTTGTATAAAATTGATATTATTTAAGTCTCCTTTTATCTGTTAATTAAAATAGCCTTTCATGATGATAACTAAGGGCCATACAACAAATTTTTTAATCAATTCCGCCCAGGATCATTTTATATAATCTAACAAGGAATTGATCACTCTCTATCTATCTATCTATCTATGAGAAAATTCAACTATAGGTTAAACAATTGTAGACACTTAATATTTGGATAAATCTGTTTCAAGATTAGTCATAAAGACCTGGGCTTCCAATAACTGGAAAGCGGGAATATAACTGAATGACAAAAATGTCAACAGAACAAAAATTTGAATGGAATGTTATCTGATCTTGGTTTGAAATTAGTGAAAAAGTGCCAAATACTGAGATTTTTGAAAGATTTAAAAGTTTTTGCTTTTACCTGCAAATGTGACTTCAATAACAAATTAACTAATTATCTTTTGTGGATATGTTTTTATATCTAAAAATTTCATACCGTGACACATCAACTGTAACTCATAACTAAGTTCAAAACAAAATCAAGACCTGATATTAGGTCAATGACAGCCATTCTGCCCTTAAAACAAATTAATGTGGCAAAATCAGAAAGAAAAAGCAAGTGAACTTCTGTTTACCTGTCATCATACATTTGTAGCTGCTGAGGCAAAAATCAAAGAACAAACACTTAAAGATATTGACTGGACTTAGGACAAGGAAACATGACATATGACAGACTGACATGGTGTTCTTATAATGAAGCAAAAAAAAAGTCAACAAAGCTCCATAACTCTTGTGTTATTTGGCGAATCAAAATAACAGTGCAATATGATCAACCACGCTATCATGACTAATACTGCTACAACATTTTAACAAATTCCATGAGCGATTTTATAGGATTTGTGTCCACAAAGTGTACCTATAGTATAGCATGTAAAAACACATAACTACGGTAAAAACTGTTGAATCATAATAGTGTTAAAATTTGATCAACAACACATGGTGACTTACAATCCAACAAAATTTAAACAAAATCAATGGAGCAGTTTCCCCAGAGTTGCAACCACAAAGTTAATATGGATGCATGCAAGCATGGCCATACACCAGTACTTATATAAATGTCCTCTTACAAGTTGAGGTGTGGCAAAATATGTTTGCCTATCATTTGTTTTTACAGAGAAACTGACTTAAGCAAAATACTAGGTGATAGTCAATGAACTGCAAAATTGAGGTCAAGGACATATACAACTAAGCAAACCAAAGTCTTTTGACCTTTCTTATGTAGTAACTGTGAAAATAAAATAAGCAGGATAACTTGACAAAGCCAATGAAGTAAAAAAGTGAGAAAAAAAAGTGACATACTGATATATACATCTAAGAATGAATATGCAGTCCTTTCATGTGTAGAAAACTGTTACTGAGAAACTTACATGAACATGGTTAACTTTCAAACAGCCATTGGACTGTGAAATGAGGTCAAGGACCCATGCCAGATGACAAACACTTAAGAAATAAATAAGCACACCAAACATCTATCATGCGAGGTTAATGCAAAAAGACTAAATCATGAAAACTGAACAGTGAAAATGATGCCAATGTCAAATGGTATATAATAGACTGGCAAGAAGCTGCTAATAACTATATGCTGACAAAATAAGTGTTTAATATTTAATGAGAAATGAGCGTGTATGTAAAATATTTCACAAATTTTATAAAGTCAGTCAATAAAATGAGGTCAAGGTCAGTCTACATATAGCAAGACTGGCAAGATTCCACCAAGATCTTACTAACGTACATATCAAATACAGTGGATTTAGGTATAACAGGAAATGAGCTTGAATGTGAAAATGTTTCAAAAATTTTTAAAAAGTCGTTGAACCAAGAAAATGAGGTCTAGGTCAAATGACATATGACTAGCTGCAAAGTTCAGATCATGAACTATGTGCAAATAAAAATAGGGCTACCCAGGTTAAACAGGTTTTAGAGATATGACGCTTTTAAAAATGTATGTTTACAAAGCAGTTGCTGCAATTAGAAAGTAATATCTGTGTTTGCCTTCAACCACTTTCAAAGCTGCGAGACAAAAATTAACTAACAAACACTTGTTTGCTTATATAAATATTTTACAGAAAGCTCTAAGATGAGAACCAAATTTCAAACCAAATTTAAAGTAATGGTCAAGGTCATTTCACAGGATGTTTTCAAGAGCCCAAACGACATCATTATGTAAATATCAATGCATTACTGTTAAGAATATCAGGAAACTGATCAAACAGTGACAAATCAATTAGTACAAATAACGAGGTTATCTTGTAATTATATCACTATACAAGACAGCATTCTCAAGTAGTGCTGTTAAAAGTTTGTAATGGATTTAAAATATGATTCTAAAGAAATCAATACACAGTCATTATATCAAAATAACTTCAATTATTTTACTTCAGAAGATGTATTTAGTTGAATTCCACAAAAAGAATTCGTAAAACATACTAACGATTTTCCATTCAATCCTGATCAATTTTTTCTTACAAGTTAACCATTAAAAATAAAACCTGCTGAAATACTTCTGGACTACAAAACAACATTATGTAATATTTTTTTCTTTGTCAATTTTTCACAGCAATAGCTAACAACAAACTTTTTGTTGTTATAAAAGGTAGATCTTGATTTTGCTCTTCAGGTATCCGGACCATGATACAAATGGTGGTCAAATATCTTTATTTTTATCAATTTAGAAAAAAATTGTGATTTCAGCCATTAGTTCTAAAAAGCATAATGTTTCTAAGAAGAAAAAGTATCCGTAAACCTATTTTAATTATAAAAAACGCTTAACTATAGGTTAGTAGTATTTTCCTAAGTTTCCAGATCTTTTCCGATTTAATAACGTTAGATTCTTCTAGAAAATCTGGGTATTTTTAATAATCAAGTGGTCAATTATGGTCCGAATGCCTTAAATATCATTCTCTTTTGGCCTAATACAAGAATTTTTAACCATTGTCTACACTAACCTGCACCTAATAAATATCGGATATCCACTTTATTCGTTGTTTGTAACCAAAAATGAAATGGCTGAAACCATTCAACCACTGTTCCGTTCTGTACGTGAGAACTGGCTATAATCTTATTTATCATATCTTCAAATAACTGTCGGTCCTTCTTATAACCAATATCACCTACAAAATTGAAAAAAAATATTTTGTATTTGTTATTAATGAATATATGTAATATGGCATTATTTCTACACTCTTGAAGCAGACATTTGATTAATTTTCAGGTCTTTCTATATTACACTAAGAATAGACTAGAACTGTGTTCAAGAGCCCACCTCGACTGTTCAAATATATTGCACCTTGCCTATGTCTAAGTTTTTTAAGGGCACAACTTCAACAAAAATTACAAAAATTATAAAACTGTTACAATTTTAAAACCAAGAGATTGTCCATATTAAGCACAATATTGAATTTTTAATGACAAAGGGTAACGTCTTTAATTGTCCCATTATTTAATAAAAAATAAGGGTCCACATTTTTTACCATTTGTAAGTAAAATTAGTTTTATCACTAACGAATTCAAACATGCACATTATTCATTTTACAATCAAAGACAAAACTCTAATATAGTAAAATTTACAATATTTGGCCAATTTTCCATATGTTTTGAGTTAAAATTAATATGTGTGACAATGCATAGACCAACACAAAATTAATTGACTGATTGAATGTCCAGTGGCAAATACTTCATGCATATTCAGGACAAGAGCAGATACCGGGTAATGTGTGATGATGAATGAACCCTTCTTTGTACTAGACTGACAGGTTGAGCCAAATTTTTAATGTGATAGCTCATGAAAGCTACAGTCTAAATGAAGACATGCAATGTTACCCAGACACTTTATTCTTATATTGTGCTAACCTGTATTTGCCCTTACTCTTAAATGCTGCATGTTTAGCATAAAGGCAGCAAATACCAATTTTTCTGTCTTTGGTTTGATCTGGCCTGTGATAGAATCCACATCCTTCAACATTGGAGGCAAGCACACTAACCATTACACCACCAAGGTGGTCTTCACAATATTGAACATAAGTGTATCATTATAAAACTTTTCAAATGGCAAAAAACTGTGGTACTCTATGTTGTAGTACATATTTTAATGAAAAGGCTGCTCTAAAATTAGTACTTTTCAAACAAATTAGACATATGTGGTACCTTTTTGTGATGTGTTAACATAAAAAAAACCAGAATATTGGTAAAATTGGTTGTAAAAATTGTAAATCTACCAGTAGTTGTAATTGTAAAGTTTGATTATTTTAGATCATATTGTCCCACACTTCAAAACCATCATACAGTTTTTTATTTAAGGGGCCCAAAAAGGTTCCTTTTAAGTTTTTGTGTTTGGATGTACAAAGTGAGCCCACTATCAAATTGTCTAAGATACTGTCCATGTAAAGCTTTAAAAAATACATTTGCTACATTGCTTGCAATTCTTTGAGGGAAAGCCTTGCATTTCTATATCCTGTATCAGAAACAATAAAACTTAATTCTTGGGACTTTTTTGTATGCTGTGAGAGATCTAAAACAATCCTTAACGTTCATGATTATGCCATTTTCATATACTAGTATGGTTATAACACATGGTTTCTTAAAGTCTTATCAAAATAAAGTAAAATCTTTTATCATTTGCCTTGATAATGATACAAATATCTTATTTAAAATTTCATAATCTTTTTTTCCCCTGATTATGGACTATGATTTAAATAATAAGTAAAAAGTGCAAATATTATAGGCTTCTTTTCTTTAAATAAGTGATTAATATACATGTAAATTTCTTGAGTGAAATTCATTGTGGATTAGATAAGCATCTATAAGAGTGTTATCTTTTAATTAGAAATTATTTAATTTATAAAAATTCTTATTAGTAAACAGCAAAATCATAATCATGGTTTTGTGTGTATAAATAGTCGCAAATCTCAATCCAAATGGCTGTTAGTAAGGCTATTACTGTAGAATCAGAAATTATTTTGTGCACCTTATGGTGATCATTGATTTTTAG
Source organism: Geukensia demissa (assembly GCA_034783895.1). Taxonomy (NCBI): domain Eukaryota; kingdom Metazoa; phylum Mollusca; class Bivalvia; order Mytilida; family Mytilidae; genus Geukensia; species Geukensia demissa. Next base: position 6,597 of record JARWCS010329761.1, on the reverse strand, counting down.
GTCAAAAGACAAAGTTACTCAATGTACTTTTAGAAAATCCTGCACAAATATTATCAAGATCTAAAAATTGAGTTTATATTTCACTCATATTCTTTGCAAAAATAAAATCAATGTAAAAATTTCTGATATCTATAGTAATTGTCTGTGATTCATACAAGCTTAATAGCAGGTTAAGCAAAACAATCCTTATTTTAATTATTATGTGACAGTCGTGACATTTCATTCAATACTGTTTATATGACACTTGTGACATTTCATTAAAAACTGACCAATCAGCTAAAAGGGATTTCTGACAGTCGTCATGTTTTTGGTCTATTCTACACAAAACAGAAAAGTTTAAGAACAACTTCAAATGGATGCTTTATGTCAATTTTGATTCATTTTGTGAAAAAAGTTAAAGACGAGTGTGGCACTTGCAGCAATGTCTGCCTTCTAAATGGAATTAAAAAGTCAGGACCAAACAAGTAATTATATAAAGAACTTAAGACAGAATTGTCATGTAAAGTTTCTTTACAATTGGCAAACAGCATGTGAAGAAATTTTTTTATTCTTTCCAAAATCAACCTGCAAGAAACCAAAATTGCCAATGCCATACATTTTTGATATCCATCATGAACTTAATGAGGGAGTTAAAAGAAACTGTTTAATGCTTCCTGTCAGTTTTGGTTCCATTTTTACTTTGTAGTCTTAGATAAAAATATTTAATAGACCTGCATGTTGTTTCTATGTCAGGCCAAAATAACAACTTCCAAGAGATGTATATAAAAAGATTAACTTTATTAGGCCAATATTTGGAAATCAGCCATTTAGAAGACCCCTATGACAGTAATTTTTGTTGTCCAATAGAAAAAAGACCTTGAATGTATGGTACCTATATTTTTCCAGTCTATTTGGTGCAGTTATTTCTAAGGATAAAAGTTTGAACAACAGTCAACCCAAAATTATAATTGTGCATGTTGCATCCATGTTTGTTATCAAATTTAGACACAAGTGGGGACATTCCACAGATGACTGCACCAAAATTAGGGTTCTTTTGTGAAACTAAAATTAATGATTCAAGTTGTTTCTTGTGAAGTTTTGTGGTCTAGAATGATGGCAGTTATAGCCATTTTAGTTTCTGATTAGGAAAAATTGAAGACCTTTCACAGATGTTCCATATCAAATATTAATCCATTTGGTCAAGTGGTTTCAGAGGAGAAAATTTTTAATGTATCAGCCAATCAGAAACAAGAATCATCCATGGCGGCAATGTTATTTGTCCAATTGGGACAAAGTGAGTAAACTTTATAAAGGACCTTCCATAGATGCTTCATATCAAAAATATATCCTAAATCCATTTAGCAAACTGGTTTCAGAGGAGAAGATTTTTAATGTATCAGCAAATCAGAAACAAGAATCCTCTGTGGCCATGTTTTTTATCCCATCAGGATAAAAAAAAATTGGTAAAGGACCTTACATAGGTGCTTCCTGTAAAGTTTGGTTCCATTTGGTCAAGCGGTTTCAGAGAAGATGAAAATGTAAAAGTTTACAAGAACATATGACAAATAGACGGACAGATGACCGATACCAAAAGATGACAAAATCACATGGCCTTTTCCCAGGTGAGCTAAAAAACTGATGAAACAAATGTCTGAAAAGACTACTCTGGATTTAACATGCTGATAAAATTAAATTGCAGTTGAAGTTTTGGCTTTAAACTTATTAAAATTCTGATCTTTTGTAATAAATAACACAACAGTTTACTGCTAATTGCAGGAATTTTACAGTTAAGTTAAAATCATATCTCTCTCCCATCAGATTCACCATACAAAGAGTAAATTGTTTGTCATTCTAAAAACTCAGATTCTGAACACTTCTCCAAGCAAAAGTTGTCACAGCAAAACACAAAAAGTAGACAATTTAAAAAGCAAGCGTCTTTAAATAACAGGTTAGGTAGGTATATATCAATATGTATCTGTTTGTATAAAATCTATAGCCAAAAAAAACAGAGGGGATGAATGCTTTTGGAAGTTAAAAATATTATTAAAACCACACTAAATCAAGGCGAAAATTTGTCCAAAAAAAATCAGTCACAAATAAAAAATTACAAGCAAGGTCCCAATGGTGATGTGCTACTCCAGTGGCTATCTTGGAAGAAAAAAAAGAAATCAAATCTAAGATTAAGCAAAGAAATGTTAAAGTTTCAGTCTAGAACATGCATCTAATTGTGTATTCTGTGGAAACCAAACCAAACATTCCAGGTTTCTTGTTATCATGTGACATACCTATCAAACCTATCTTTGAATCAGTGCCATCTAAAATAGTCATTTAATTATTCAATGCCATGTGGCAAAGCTATCAAAAGTATCTTTGAAAATAGTCATTTGAATATTCAATGTCAAGTGACATACCTATCAAACTTATCTCTGAATCAGTGTCATGTAAATAGTCTTTTGTATAATTAATACCATGTGACATTACCTATCGATTCTATCTTTGAATCAGTTCCATCTAAAATAGTCATTTGAATATTCAATACCATGTGACACATCTATCAAAACGGTTTTTGAAATTAACCATTTTAATATTTAATACTATGTGACATACCTATCAAACTTAATATTCAATACCGTGTGACACAGCTATCAAAACTGTCTTGGAAATTAGTCATTTGAATATTCAATGTAATGTGACATTACCTATCACAGCTATCTTTGAATCAGTGCCATCTAAATTAGTCATTTGAATATTCAATACCATGAGAAATAGCTATCAAAACAATCGTTGAAATTAGTCAATTGAATGTTCAATGTCATGTGACATACTTATCAAACCTACAATCTAAAATAGTAATTTGAATATTCAGTACCATGTGACATAACTATCAAACCTTTGACATGCTGCCATCTTAGACCAGAGGCTCTTAGGAGCCTGTAACCACTAACCTGGTATACAGTTGCCAAGATAAAAATGACATTGAAACCATTTCGATTTACCTTTTGTTCCAAAACAGCAAGCTTTTTTTGTACAGAAAAAGATTTTTTAATGAAACTCATACAAAGTCCTAAAATAAACTAAGTTTGGGTTACACTGCAATCTTTGTTTGAAGGTACGTGGGTGGGATCATCAGATATAACTCTGAAAGGGACCAACCTAGTGACCATTTCACCAAAGATTGGTTCAAATTTTCAAGAAGTTCCACACAAGAAGATTTGTTAATAAATTTCCCATAGGGTCCTATTTTAAAGTAAGTAGGGCTGTAGAAGGCCATCTTGGTTGGCTGGTGGGGAAATATGATACATTCTTAAAATGACACACCTGGTGACCATTTCACCAAAGTTCGTTCCAATTGAACAAGTAGTTCCAAAAGAGAAGATTTCTTTCTAAATTTCACATAGGGTCCCATTTCGGCTGCAGCTGCCATCTTGGTTGGCAGGTGTGGTAATCAGATACAATTCAAAAAGTTATCATCCTGGCAAAGCTTTAGTGGTCATCTTGGTTTGCATGTGTGGTAATCAGATACAATTCCAAAAGTTTTCAACCTGGCAAAGTTTTGTTCCAATTAAGCAAGTAACTAGAAGATTTTTTAATGGGTTTCCCAAAGGGTCCTATGTTAACTAAGTTTAGCAGAGGCAGCCATCTTAGTTGGTTGGTGGGGTCATTGGATATAATTGTTAAGAGGACCCATGTAGTGATTATTCCCCTAAAGTTTGGTTCCAACTTAGACCAAGTATTTCCAAACAAAAGGACCTATGTACAGGGGTAAAACTTCATGCTCTCATCACCTAAAGGCAGGTTTATAAAAATCAAAATCATACATTGGAAAATCATAAATCATGCAACATACACTTACCTGCTTTGGCAATGTTATAACAGTCAAATATAAACTTCTACAGGTTCCAATAATGTAATGTCTGTTTTTCCCAAAAACTAGGCTTCCTATGCAAACACTTCCTTGATCTATTACAAACTCTTACATTGGTCTGGTCTGCTAGGTGATGACATAACTAGAGTGTACTGTACATTACACAACACTCATATTAATTTCATTTTTTTGTAATGCAAATGGTGTATTCAATATCAATAATTTATCAAAATGGCTCATAAACTGATTTAACAATCCATGATGCCCCTGAAAAATATAACTGAGGCTACTTACAGCAATATATGCCAGCATTGATACCAGCATGTGGAAAGTAGTCCTCCCTTGCCCGGGCATACTGGTGAGCATAGGAATCTGAGGGTATGTACATTGTCAGATCAAAATCTTGTCTCAAGTTGATAAAACCATAAAGATTTATCGTCACAATTATGGCAGTAATTGCCATAACAGTAATCTGAAATAGAAATATTCCAATTTACTGATACGTTACACCAGGAAAAATGCTACACATGTGTGCCACATGCACGACACATGTGTTTCACATGCATGTGAATGAGACGAAAAATGCCAAGCATGTAAACACGCATGTGGTCACACACGTTCACATGCGTGTGAAACATGTGTGTAAATTTACGCATGTTTAAAAGTTGGAAAATAAATTAATAATAAGGTTTTGGGATGATATGGTCCACACATGTGAAACGCATGTGAAATTACATGCCTCCAACACATGCACGGCATGCATGTATCACATGCGTGAAACATGCGTGACACGTATGTGAAACATATGTGTAGCCATGCATGATTTCCCACAAATGTGTCACATGCGTGGCATTTTTACCCTAGTACCTAAAACATAAAATTGTAAAATGAGTTTCCTCAACTTATTTTGGAAGGATCATATGTGTGCTTGCAAGGTTAAAACTTTTTAGAAAATTTGATCATTAAACTGTTGCAATGTTTAAGTAGCAATTTAGACTTCTTTGTCACAAATGGTTATATTTTTTTTTTGCTGTAAACAGATATGTTTTATTTTCTGAACAATCTCAATGGTTGATTGGTTATGTCAACTTGACAGTGGATCAATTTATTCAGAGTCACAAGAATCAACACAGGAATGTCTTTCTTTTTTAAGTGGCTTGTCTGAAAAAACATCACGGCAAGTTTTATGAAATAATCAAGGCAAATAGAAATATACCTGCCTGATTTATACTTCCAATAATCAATACAGCACACTAAATTCCATTTCAGTTTCTTTAACAAATGAAGATTGGCGCCTAGCAACTTTATTTGCCAACTAAAATTGTTCAAATTTGGTCAAGCAAAAAGATAATAATGAGATGTCCCTTATTCCTCATTTGTTTCTGAGAACATTAATTTGCTTTTGAGAAAATAGATTTTTAAAATTTTTGCCATTATAACTCAATGGGAAAAATTTCTTACTCTTAACCTGGACAGTTCCATTCTAAGGTAAGATCAAAAACTGTTAACCTGGACAGGTCCATTCTAAGGTAAGATCAAAATAATCAATCAAGAGAATCAAGCAGAAAATCCACTTGTTAGTTGACAAGCCAGATGTACAGAATGTACACATCTTAAAACTATCAGTATTTCACACTGGATGTTGAAATTTCTAATACAATTGACTTCTCCATGCCTAAGTAAACCAGTCTTAATAAAAATATATTTTTGCAAAATTCTTAGTAAAGTTGCTTTTGAGGAGACGTACAAGTGTGCTTTTAAACCTGTAATTAACTCACTACCCTACAAACAGGTAAACCCACTTGACATTACTTTAAAGAACATGTTTATGTCGAAATAAAATCACCAACTTCATTGTTCCATTACTTAAAGAAACTGAAATGGAATTTAAACAAATCTATTTCAGCTTTGCCCACTGTTCATTAAAAAATTGATCAGCAAATCAACTGAACATATTTATGTGTGCTAATACTAATATTTTACAATCAATGTTACATTTGAATGTAAGGTTGATAACCCTCTAAAGCACATGATCTTGCCCTAGTTTTTACTGGTCTTGTGTTGCCGAATCTTTAGTTGGATTTGGATTGTCATCTGTTTCCAAGTCTTTGGCTCTGGTGCCCTTTTTGAACTTTCAGGTAACATATTTTTCAGAAATCACATGGACAGTTTAATTGAATCTTTACCTTATAATGACTGAATTGTGAATATCTATTTACTTTTAAAAATCCTAAACAATATATTTTACCTTAACAGGAAATTTCATCAGAAATGGGCCATAATAATGTCTGAAGAACAGCTGACCCAAATCACGTCTGCTACATTCATTTCTTTGGTAATTTCTATGTACATAACAACAAAGAATACAATTTCTGTTGGACTCGACTCTCATCTGGTCCAAGGTAAAACAGGCCACAAAGAATGTGGACGTCAGGAGAAACAAGGCAAAGATGCCTAAGGATGCATAAATACAGAATCCACTTAGTCCTGGAATGACCTACAATATATTAATAATCTCAGTACTAGAAACTAGGTTACTGCCTAGTGCAACACATAACTACAGAATCCACCAAATATAAAAATTGGAGATGTGGCATGATTGTCCATGAGACAGCCACCCACCACTGGACTTCAGGTTCCTGGCTTGGGACAGGCACATTAGTATGTGGCGGGGTTAACCGGTTAGTGAGCGCTCAACCCTCCCCCTAACCTGGGACAGTGGTGTGACAAAACAACAATAAAAAACACACTAT
>JARWCS010329751.1:0-12237 GCA_034783895.1 Geukensia demissa | reverse complement strand
TATGAGCCTACCTACCTACCCTATTTTTTGACGAAGGGTCGGGAGAGGGGAAACAGACATATTTTTAAATGTGGCCTCACATTTCTGATTTTGTCAGTAGTATTCTACTACAAATTTGAAGGAGTCGCAATAATAAAACTCGAATTTTCGCCTAAAATTATCAAATGGCAATAATACATGCTGGCAATAATTTCCAAATTTACAGTATACAGACAATGAGAATTGATAAAGAAGATTTGTAGATCAGTATCATTGAAAATAAATCAAGAAGAATTTTAAGGTAAAACTATTATTTTGAAAAATTTGCCGGGATGAATTAACAATTTGTTGGTCCCAGATTGAGTTTACTGGTGATGCATTTGCAGAGCCAGTAAATGGATAATTCTGACCATCAAATCCAAATTGATGCTAGAAAATTTTCAATACAATATTATGAACAATCTAATGAAAATAAATGAAAATATGCTCAAATTGAAAATTTCAAATCAGTGGAAAAAACACCTGGCTTGCACATTTTTTACACAGCATCAAACATGCTTCTTTGAATTTAGAGGGAGAAGTGACCTCCCTGAGAGACTGAGAGGGAGAAGTGAGGTGATATAAAGAAAAAGTGATGCAAGTTTAGGGAGAAGTCCAAAAAATTTTTCTCACTATGCAATGGTTTTGATAAAAGATTACTTTCAAAATGTAAAAGCATTATAACAAGAAATACATTTAAATGGTGTTGGTTTATAAAAAATTCTGGAACCTTTGAACCGTTGCAGTACCAAGGAGCTTAAATTATTTTACCAATGAACATTAATCTTTTTAGGTTATTTTCTTTTCTGTAAAACAAGCTGGAATAAAAGCTACATTTAGCTGTTTTCCTAGCATTTAAAATAAAAATTTTAAGAAAAATTTATACTATATTTTATTTTAATTAAATTGATTATAGCTGGTTAACCTTAGTTGTTATTTGGAAATTTAAATAATTTGAATCTTGCAATACTTGAAAAATTGTTTGAAAACTAGATATTTTTAAAAGAATTGGAATAAAAAATAAAGAAATGTTTATTTTATTTTTGAAAACCCAAAATTGTGTTCAGTTAAAAGTCTGTACTTTTATCTGTATTTCATTAACTGTTCACCTTGAAACTGTTATAAAAGCCACCCCTGATCTTAAGAAGCGCTAGAGTAGAACTTCAAGTGATGGAAAAAATATGGAAATCATGAATATCTTGATACAGCCAAAAACCAAAATGTTTAATTTTGTCAAAATATGATTGATCCATTGTGATGCTGAGAAAACCATGAACACAAAATGTGAAGAAATTATGATGTTTAAAATATCAAAAACTTTTTAAAAAACCCCCGTTTTTGTTCACTATACAGACCTGATTTTTTCCGCTTTAAAGCGGAATTCCGCTTTTCGAAACTGTGATTTTCCTGTATTGCATCCTTTATTACACATTCTTAATGTAGAATTAAGCTTCCGGTAACCCATTTCCGCTTTATTTTTATGTCGGCAAAATCAGGTCTGGCTACATTCATTTGGGTACAGGAATGCACAAATTGATGAGATGGTATCCAAATATTTTTGTAGTTTCACATTCATTTGTATATAATAATATTTAACAGTGTTTTTTTGGTATATATAAATATGCCCCCACTTGAGGCAATGTTGGCATTTTTCACCCTTGTCCTTCAATTTTTGTCAAAGATTTTTTTGCTCGTGTATGTCTGATTAACTTGATATTTGGTCTGCAGCATTATCAGAGTGAGTTGTATCATGTCTTATCTTTTCAAGTCCGTCATATGTCCACTTTCTGTTTGCTGAGACTTTTATTGAAATTCCGTACCGTAAAATATTTGTCAAAGATTTTTCTAATTGTGTGTGTTGGATTGATTTGATATTTGGTCTGGTGCATTATCAAGGTGCATTGTACAAGGTCTTCCTTTTTTCAGATGCATTATTTTCTACTTCCTGTTTGCCGGAGCGGGGGCATCTGTGTGCTTTAGTCACTATGCTTTTTAACTGTTTTTATATATTTGCTGATACAAACTGATCTCTTGATACCATTAGTCAATAGAAATTTAGCAATATGCATTTGCTCTGTTGTTGGATGTAAAAACTGTTAACCTGTTAAATACTCCTGAATGGAGTAACAGTTTCCATTAATTACCTTCTAGTGTTCAAATTTATATTGGTGGCAAAATATCACTTCAATTTTTATGTTTTATTGTACCGGAAATACATTTTCATAAAAAGATTTTTACAGAGATATAGCAATGTGAACCATTTAATTTAATTTAATTTTCATGCAGGAAGTGAACTGTTGTGGTATGGAAGACCAGACATTGTAATTTACAGTATTTATGGAGAGAGCTCATACATAGTTGCTCCAAAGGAAATGGAAATTTGTGATTATGAAGAAGAAACTGAAGCTGAAGACCAAAATAAACATCCAATGGAGATGACAAATCCTGTCTCCGCACTTAGGAAAAGTACTTATGTAAAACAGTTCATTGCACAAGCCATTACGTTTTCTATTCATCAGTATTCCTTTCAACAACAAAAACGATATAATGAATTAATATCTTTGATTCCAACTATTGCTATAAGTCCAAGCCACTTTGATATATATATGTATGATTCTGTTCATGATATACTTTTAAGAAACAAAGATCCAATTCCAGTTTTCACTGAATCGTATTCTGACGATGAGAGTGAATTGGATTTTGATTTACTAAATATGTCATCAGTTTTAAATCTCTGGATGCTCCTTAATCATTTATCATTTAAACCAGAACTTTTGAAGGCTGATCTATCAACATTAAAAGGAAGCTGTGATTTTCTTCCTCATATACCGTATAAGCATATGGACAAAATACGACGGACAGTTACAATGAAACAGTCATTTCAACAAGTGAAACAAGACAAAAAGGCATGTTCTATTTAGTAAAAACTTCCACAGAAAAGGGAGAATTTAGCTTGGTGAAGATTTAAATGTCAGAAGGTTCAGACAACCTAAACATGCAGGTGGTGGACACAAATGGAATTACTTTAGAATGATATTTTAAATTCCTTTTCATTTGAAGCCATGCATTGACAAAAAGTCAATTAGTAAAATTCACGTACCGACACAGAAAAAAAACTTAATTAAGGCGACAGTAGATCTATTTGAAGTTCCAGCAACCAAAATTGCATAGAAACCCTTCAAATACTGCATTATCTCAGGGTCCAGTAAGTGTACTAAAACTGAAATTTCTGTCCTTTTGACTGTTACCCTTCCTAGCATAAAAAATGTAATCATGAAAAGTAAGTGCTAGTCCACATAAAAATCATGCAGAAAGTGATTCATCCATAAAAAGCCTACAAATAATGAAATTTGATTTTTTGTTTAATTTGTCATTTCACATGCATAGTTAATTTGATGTTCATTTTGCTTTTTTAGCCTGTTCATGAAAGGTATAATTTACAAAGAATGCACTGCAAAACTTTGAGATAACCTCCTTATTTTGCAGTAAAACCTTTGTAAATGTTTCAGGCCACGTCTCCTGTGTTTGGCAAGAATTTCTTTATATTCTGAAGTTTGTATCTAAAAATATTACTAGTATTTAGATTCAGTATTTGTACATGTATTAATATATTTCCACTAATGACTCACCCCCTCGGTGGTGTAATGGTTAGTGTGTTGGCCTCGAGTGCGGAGGGTCATGGGTTCGATCCCTGGCAGGGTCAAACCAAAGACATTAAAATTGGTATTTGTTGCTTCTCCGCTAAGCACGCAGCATTTAGGAGTAAGAGCAAAGACTAGTCGGCCCAGAGTCAGAATAATGTGTCTTGGTAGAGTGGCATGTCTTCCTGTGGACTGTTGCTTTCGTGAGCTAGCATGTTAAAAATCCGGCTCAGCATGTTGGTCTAGTACAAAGCAGGGTTCATTTATCATCACTCATCATTAACATGCTTTCGTCCTGAATATACATGACATATTTGCCACTGGACTCTAAGCACCATTCAATCAATCAATAAAGAGTAATGTTTTATTCATTTATTAGGAAGAATTGTAAAATTTCACAATTTTTCTCAAACAAGATCACTTACCTAAAGTTGACACTTTGATCCTTGTTACTTTAATTAGTAATGCATGTGAATGAGAGGCAATAAGTTGATTTTCATTCCAGGGTTCTTTTGAGTAGACTTTAAGGAAGACTTAAAAAAAAGACTCTTTAGAAAACTGTTGGTGAAAACAATATGAAAATAACCTCCATTTTTATGGGAAAAAAATGAAAGTGTCATGAAGCACAAAATATTCTTAATAATAGCATCTCTATTACTACATGAATAACAACTGAAAATGCTTACAACTTTACCCTAAGGAGATTTCTAAAATCCCACAGCAACCAACTTTATTTTTCATATTTTTGTATATTTATATTTCACTAACAGGGAATCCGCAATCCATGTCCACAAATAGAATTTCTCATCCTGTCCCTGCACATCTGTTGTAGGGGTCCCAATGAAAGTTCCTTTGACTGTGTTCATATTATGGAGCTCTCATGTTTTCATATCATGAAATATCTGAAATAGTGTCTTGAAGTATTTTTTGTCAATCTAGGTTTACAATATTCTATCATTTATGAATCCTGTGATGGTTTGCTTCATGACTTTATGCTCATATTTTTCTGAGTATCCTGTGGCAAGAAATTTCTTTGTCCACACTTGCGTGAGTATCCTGTGTCATGCTTAATGAAAAGGGCTCTTAAGCATCATGTTTTGACTCCTGTTGATACCCACATTGTAAAGTGATAGGTCCTATGGTATACATATATGAATGTTCAAATAAAGAAAGGGGAGTAGATAGTGGTTTTATGTACTTAAGGATGTTTTTTTTTCTCATTTTTCAATAAATGAACTTTTTCATTAATTACCTGTATGATAGTTTCAGGTTCACCTGGCCAAAGGCCATGTTAGCTTTTGTCATCACTTGGCTTCTGTCATCTGTTGTTGTCCATCCCTCCATTCACTTTTCACTTTTAATCCTCTTCTCTGAAACCACATGGCTAAATTGCACCAAACTTGGCAGGAAGCGTCTATAGGATGTCCTTTTCAAAGTTTGCACATTTTGTTCAGATAGGACAAAAAACATGGCCGCCATGGATGATTCTTGTTTCTGATTGGCTAAAACATAAAAAAGAATCTTCTTCTCTGAAACTACGTGACCAAATGGCACAATATTTGACAAGAAGACTCAATGCTTGGTCCTGTATAAAATTGCCACATTTTTTCATGGTTGGATTTAAAACATAGACACAATTAATGATTCTTGTTTCTGAATGGCTAAAACTTAAAAAAAAATCTTCTCCTCTGAAACTGCTTGGCCAAATGAAACAGTATTTATTAAGAAGACTCTATGCAAGATCCTTTATCAAGTTAAACAAATAATCATGGCAACTATTGGCCATTTAATGTTTGTGTCAGATTGGTCCAGTGTCAGGTGAGTGATACAGCTCAGCATTCAAAGCCTCTGGTTTGTTGTTTATAAAACAAAATAAGCCAAATTAATAATTTATTAGAATGCTTGTTTTTGAGATATCATTGTTTTAAATTTGTTGGAAAACAGATTTCTCTTGATGTTTTATTAGTTTTGTACGGTATTAATTGTTCTATCAGAATTATAGATGTAGAAATACATGTAAGAATTTTAAAATATTTTCTCAAATGGCTGATGATGTTTGCACAATATTTCCTACCTATAATTTACAAAGGTGGAAATTCTAACTTTAAAATATATTTCACTTTGTTAGTCTTTGTATAAGTGGGTGCAACCGTTACAAATAAAACTAAATTGAAAGCATATTTGTCATATTTAACACATGGCATAAAAAATAAATTTAATGGGCCTCTCACTGCCTTCAAATGCCACAATCACTAAGGTTTCTGTCAATCAAGATTTAATGAAAATTTCCTCGGATAACTTGAGTAATTTTCCTCTGTCCGCTTGATTTCCACTTATCGAGGTTCAAATGTAAATAATTCGCCAGTATTAACAAAACAGGAGGGATAGGATTGGACACAAAGTTGTAATTAAACATTTTTCACCTGCAAACAGAAAAAAGTTTATCTGTACCGGACAGAGAATTTAGCCATTTATTTCTGCCAAAGGCTTGCTGTTTTCAAAACATACAAAGTGGTCTTGTATATGCAAAGAGCATGACATTCTCTAAACACAACTTCCACAAAAATCTGCCATTGTGACCTAACTGTTCAACAGCAGGAGGGCCTCCACTGTTCACCACCTGGGGTAGCTGTTTGTGTTTAATCCCAATGGGAAAATTATAAGAAATTGGGATAACAGAAAATCTAAAGAATTGAATGATATTTAATAATGTTTTGTCACAATCTAAAATTTTATTGTCAAATCTAATAAGTATGTAATAATAGGATCACATTCACTTATAATATATTTGTACACATATACCATTTTATTTTGCACGTCATAATACTAACAAATATATCTACACTGATGCAAAACTATACATTTTTAATTTCTTTATGAACAGTACATTAAAAAGAGATCGTAGTGAAAGGACTGCTCCCTTGAGAAGTGGTGGGGGAGGAGGCACCCTGATAGTTGAGAGTCCAATGGTATTAGTATCAGATATACTAGGATCAGAGCAACCTACAGGGTGAGAAATCAGTAGAAAATTAGACTGCTCCCCATCCTGTGTGCACTAAGGGGTAAGGGGGTCTTCTCAAAAGTTCAGGTCAATTTATGTGAAAATTTGGGATCAGATCAAATGCAATCTACAGGGTGAGAAATCAGTAGAAAATTAAACTGCTCCCCATCCTGTGTGCACTAAGGGGTAAAGGGGTCTTCTCAAAAGTTCAGATCAATTTATGTGAAAATTTGGGATCAGATCAAATGCAATCTACAGGGTGAGTAGAATCAGTAGAAAATTAAACTGTTTCCCCATCCTGTGTGCATGAGGGGTTAAGGGGGTTCTTCTGAAAAGTTCAAATCAATTTATGTGATAACTTGAGATCTGAGCAACCCACAGGGTGAAAACTCAGTAGAAAATTAGACTGCTTCCCATCCTGTGTGCATGAGGGGTTAAGGAGGGGTCTTCTGAAAAGTTCAGATCAACTTATGTGATAACTTGGTATCAGAGCAATCTACTGGGTGAGGAATCAGTAGAAAAATTAAACATCATCCCATCCTGTTAGCATGAGGAGTCTTCTCAAAAGTTTCAGTTTAAGTAAATTTGTTGTTCAAGATAGATTTATGGGACCTGATATTTTGGGCTGTTTGAACATACACATATGTACCAGGATTAATTGCACCATAAGAAGTCTGTAATTAATTTACCCTGCTCACTGTCCTGAAAGTATTTAGATGTCTTCTCAGTATTCAGGTGAATGTGTGGAGGTCTTTTCAAAAGTTTGGATCATTATATGGGACCTGATATTTAGCAGTATATGGGACCTGTTATTAACAGATATATGGGACCTGATATCAACCTGATATTTATGGTTAAGTGGTTGAAAACAGCAATTTAAATTCCGAAAAAAATCATTAATTCTTTTTCAAATGTAGGAAACATTTCAGAACATTTTTTTTTATTTCAAGTCACCTCAAAACTTGTTATTACAAGGACTATCCTATTTGTGTAAGAAGTCTGTTAGGTAAAAGCTTAGGCTAAAAAAGTAGCCATGAAGCAACTTAAAGGTGAATCCAGAAATACTGCTGCCTTTTAGGGTAAAGAAGAATGCAGTGAAGTCTTAAGAATGAAGTAGGTCATCTGCTTATCGTGACTTGAAAGTTCTCAATTGTTCTAGTAGTTATTAGATTGCATTAAAAATTTCCATACAGGAACCTGAAGTTGTTTTGACAGAATAAGGCTTGTTAAACTTTAAGGATTGGCATGTAGAATCAGAAAACACTCCATACATGTCATATTTTAGGTTAGGGTTCTAAAGGAGTTTCGTTAGCTAAAGATTTAACAATAACAGTGCAGTTTTGATCAGAAGTACAACAGGAGGTTCCATAACTACAACACTAAAACAAGTTTGGTTTTGAAAGGGAAATTCTTGTACAGATTTAGAAAAAGTAAACATTTAACAAAATGATGAATATGCTAGAAGTCTTTTTTTTTTTTTGTTGAACTTTAATGTGGTTTGAAATGTGCTGACTGGGTTTAGAATGTATGAAAAGCATTCACTTAAAGTATTGTGTATGTTTTACTTGTTAAGGAGAAATTAATTAATCACAGTATGGTCTTCTATGAATTCTAGGCTAGTTTTTAGATGATATTCATATACAAACGGGGTTTTATAATAGAAAAGAGGGGATATGGTACTTATGATACTTTCAGGAAGACAATGTATTGCACATGTATATTAATTATTAGCTGTCAAATTACAAGAATAACATAAAGCAGCTTTTGATAGGATTTTTTTCTATCAGCCAGATTTAATATTGATACAGATTTCTACACACCCTTATCTTTGTCAAAATTTTAAATGACTCAGAATAATACACATTTTACCCTGTTGCATTCAGTTTACATTAACATTTTTATGTATTTTTTCAGACGATGGGGAAGCACCACAACAGGAGGCATCGCAACAACACGGAGTTCAGGTGGAAGTTCTGGTGCACAGCAGGCATTCAGTCGACAGATGCAAAGATCAGTTCATGTAGGTCGAGGTCGAAGGTCAGGGGTTATTGTTGGTACACGACCTATGGTCCCTGCTTCTGTTGTTCCAGAGGAACTTATCAATCAGGTAATTTTATTCTTAATGATTAATACAATAATATTTATCAGAAAAGTGCAGCATGAAAATAAAACATGACTGCAAAATAAGACTTGACATTCAGCACCAGTGATTATCTGGAAACTTTGTCCCTGAAGAAAGTAGTTCTCTTGAGTTGCTTTGCATTACTTCACCTATAGATCTTACTGACGCCATGTGATTGGAATGGAAAATTGTTGAAAGGGGGGTTAAACTCCAATCAAACAAAAATTGGGAGGAAATATCAACATGTGAAATACATTTGTCACAGGACTGTAATTTTAAGCACAGTATAGTATATAGAAAAGACTTCTGTGATTTATCACTGTGGTAGCGACATTACCCTTCTCAGTGGTATGGCAATAACTTCATTTCTGTTTTAAAATTCATCATACTTTCTTGCATTTAAAGGTTTACTGATATTGCTCTATGTGCAAAAAGATTAAGAAAATTGGTCAAACAGCATGAACAGAAAAAAGTTTAGTGTCACATTAAATTATCATGGTAACACTCCATTGTTACCTGGCAAATTTATGGCAGAATATGAAAAAGTTGGAATTATATGTAGGGAGTGTTCACATTGAAAATATTTTTGTTTTGGAAATCTGGACCTTGGAAGAATATGGTAATGTACAGGGTGATTCATGACAGTTATATCAAAGAAAATTTTTTTACTGATTTATTATTCTATTGAGACACAATTTGCAAAATTGATAATGGTAATACAAGAAATGTGTAGATTTGCATATAGGAAGGAAATTGATCTCAGCACATTCCAAGGGCAGATAACCCATGGGGATTGAGGTATCTTTTATGAGTTTTGCTCACAGTATGTCTTGTTTCTATCATAAATCAGTGCCAATACCGGTTAAAGTACAGGCACCGGTTCTTCATGTTGAAATACACAGTTGACATTTTTTGTCAGTATTAATTTTGTGTTTTTATATTTTCAGTGCCAAGTTGTTTTACAAGGGAAGTCCAGGAATTTGATCATCAGAGAACTACAAAGAACGGTAGGAAACCTATATAGATATCTTTATAGCTCACCAACCAAAGTTTGGGGGTATGTAGGAATCACCCTGTCTGTATGTCCGTTGTCTGTCCACATACCTTATAAGTGCATTTCCTCATAAACTGTTCGTTTGATTTCAATGAAACTTTACC
The DNA here is from genome assembly GCA_034783895.1 of Geukensia demissa. Taxonomy (NCBI): domain Eukaryota; kingdom Metazoa; phylum Mollusca; class Bivalvia; order Mytilida; family Mytilidae; genus Geukensia; species Geukensia demissa. The sequence goes on along the minus strand of JARWCS010329751.1, from coordinate 2,297 downwards.
TGAACATTGGACATAATGTGTAGATTTGCAGATAGGAAGGAATTTATCTCAGCCTATTCCAAGGGCAGATAATCCATGGGGGAGGAGGTGTATCTTTTGTGAGTTTTGCTCATTGCGTGTCTCGTTTCACCAGTAAAGAACCTATAAGGGACAGTCTGGTATGATTTGGGTGTTTTATCTATTTCATACATGAAATGATATATTTTATGATATATTACATGAAGAAAAAATTAACTTTATAACCTATTATTATATGTATTTTACAGAAATTAATTTTATAACCTTTTGTCACATGTATTTTACAGAAATTTCCTTTATAACATTTGATCCATTTTCAGAATCTGGATGTAAATCTTGCCGTTAACAATTTGTTGAGTCGTGATGATGAGGGTGATGATAATGATGATGACAGCCAGGAATCGTACATGCCAGATGACCTCATGTCCTTGTTAGATAGTGGTGGGATGCATGCTGACCATCCCAGCGTAATCATTGACGCAGACGCCATGTATAACGAGGATGTGTTTGGATATTATTCTACGCTGAGAAGTCGTGGATCAGGCACTCGTTCTAGACTTGGTAAATGTGTTTTCACACATATTTGATTCATAATGTATTTTCAGAGTATAATACCAGTTGAATCATGTTTTTTATGTTTCAAAAAAAGTCTAAAAGATGCCAAATAAAGTTAATTACCGTAATTACTCTAATTTTTCGACTCTGAAAAACACCAATTTTTCTTGAATTTTGCAAAAGTGTCGAAAAATTAGAGTTTTGAAAAAGTTAAGTCAGGTTTCAGACCAGATGACTACGATCGGTAAGTATTTGAATTTCGTGTGCAAGCACCAGGTTCAAGTCAATAAGCAGAGTTTGCAAGTCTGTGGTAAGTTAATCTGCTTCCACATTGTGAAAGAAAACAGTTTTCTTACTTTGATTCAATGTTTTTTAATGAAATTATTTTGTTTTCACTCGTTGTTTTTTGTTACCGGAAGTTAGCGGTTGATGTGAAATAAAACTGTTCGGAATAAGATCGATTGGAATCCGGAAATTCGTTAATTACTCGTGGTCATTGTTACAGAAAGGGGGATGAAAATTTTATTTATTTAATGAAATTTTGCAATCGATGTAATCTGGGCTTGAAATAAATTACATTTAACAAGGTTTAAAAAGGTAACCACGTTGACAGAGTTATCGTTTTGTTGACATTTCAATATGGCGCGAGATTCGGTAAACACGTGTTTTCGTTAGAAAAATGTCGTTCTTTTCATCTGGATTTCATTTTTTTCTAATAATGGTAAGGCCATTTTACTTTTGTTTATTTTACTCTCAATTTCATTACGAAAGGATCTTTGCAAGAACTTAATTGTCTAACTGGCGATCAGCTGACCGTGATCACAGGTGTCATTTATTTTACCTGTGGTACTTCAAAGGACTAATTATCGGGTTAAGGGAATTAATAAGCCATAAAACAGTGATAATTAACATGTCAATCCCCAAGGTGAGTTTTTACAACTTCATTTAACATTAGCTTGGGTATTTTTGTGACCCCAAAACATCAATCTTGGAAATTTTTTAGCGATTTTAATCGAGTGTCGAAAAATTAAAGTGTTTACGGTATGTAACAAAATTCATCCCAAAATAATTGCTGCAATAAAAAAACCATTCTTCCATCTAAAAAAAAGTTTTTTTTCTATGATTAATGTGGAGTTTTAGTTGTTCATTGATAAAATCATGTTTTTCTCTTTTTTTAATAATTTTGATATCATATTGCTTTTATAAATCAGCAGATTCAAACATATCAAATAGTTCTGTCTACATAAGTCAATCTGGGATTTTATGCAACATGACATGAAATAAAATTTTTTGTATCATCAGTATTGCAGTAGAACAATACATACACTTGTATGAACCAACCAGTACCAGTTTTTTTACCTTGTATTTTTGTTCCCGGTATTAATCCAAATCCCCACATGTACAATTCAATAATACACTCAATGGTAACCAAGAAAACACTACCCTTAGTATTTAATGTGTCACAAACCTTATTCCTTGGATCTTGAGACTTTTCTTTTCAAGCAAACCAAAAGACTGAAAAAAAACAAACAACAATACATGTAAACAGAGGTGCTTCGCAATCGCAGCACGTTGAAATGTGAAAGGTAAACAAAAGACCCTTTGAGTAAGTGTGGACACAGTATTTTATTGGACACAATAATGTGCTGGACACGGTATAGAGCTGGACACAGTAAAGTGCTGGACACAGTAAAATGCTGGACACAGTGATATGACTGGATAAA
>JARWCS010329750.1:0-20492 GCA_034783895.1 Geukensia demissa | reverse complement strand
CATTTGTTGTTCCATTTAAAATCCGGAAACGTCACCGACAACAAACTTTTTGTTACGTAATTTGTCTATGACGTCATTTTCCGTCGTCAACAAAAACATTGTTTTTTCGAATGCGAATTAGGTCGTGACAGACGTCTTCTCGCTTTAGTCGTACAAAAAGAACATTGTAAAGGTATGTTTCATTGTTCAATGCTTTTCCAAACACATGCATTTACTCTTTGAATTTGCGAAGCGAAGGCGTCCGCCATATTGATTAACCTCTACATTGAAATTTGACCAATCGTAAGTATTCGGTCATTCTCATTTTCTCAAATAGATAGTTCCATTCCTACGCCTAATATGTACGAGGCTATTGGAGTGAGCGAGAATGACCGAATAGTCTGCATGCACCCTTTTCACAATGACAAGAATCTTGTCATTATCCATACGCACATGGAAGAATATTCATAATATTATATTTTTTCAATTTTAAGAATAAAAAATAAAAATTGATATATCTTCGTATTTTGATAGGCAATTGTTTCTTATTGAAACATATCTGAGTTTTTTAAGCTACAGCTGTTAAATTGCGTCATGTCGGGAACAAAAATAGTTCCAATTTCCCACAATAATGACGTCACAATAGGACTCCGCAGTAAATGAAAAGCGTTGATGGCAAGGAAACATTTACGAGCTTGCAAGCTTGTTTCTTTGTGTGGAGGTTGTTTCCATTATTGAAGGTCTTAGGGCAATAAGGGTAATTTATACGTTTCGGGTGGCTGTCTCATTCACAATTATACCACATCTCTTTATTATATATCTACGATACGGAAAAGTTCCCAGGGATACTTAGCAACTAAGCATTTTTAGTTTAGGTAAATTTCTTACAATTTACAAATGTTTTCAACTTCATCCGTACAAACAGGAATCAAAACAACAAGGAAACAATTTGGAGAGAATGATAATAAGAAACACTACATCGCTCGACAATACAGAGGAAAATCAGTCTAAGAACGCGAACGACGAACTGCAGACAATCTCTTAAAAACTTGACAAATCTTCAAAGGGTGTTATAGCATCAACAGTGCATAATACCTTAACCGGATAAGCTTACTCAACCTTCAAATTATGCAAAATAAAATGCATAGATGCCACTAAGATTTTGTCCTTATATTTTTGGCATTGATGTTTATGATAACTATAAAATCTATATCTAAATACTTTGATACTTTTGAAATTTAAATATAAATTTATTTATGACCGGTATTTAAGGAGTCCTTTAATGAATTTTTTTCATATCATGTTTGGTTTTTTGTAGCAGTGACCTTCCTGCTGCCTAATTCGATTTTGCTTTGATATGATAGCCTATTTTACAATGTTTGGATCTCGGCCTTCCTATGTTTTTTTCTAATGCCACTAATAAGACAAACTCTTTGAAATGCGCTATTTATGGGTACTGGAATGTATGTTGGAAAGACAAGTTACATGTTGATTCCTATATTTTAATCGGTATAAAGTTACTTAATCTGATCAGTCTTACCACAAAAGTACTGTTACGAGTGGGCGGCTCTCCGATCGCACGTAATTCCATGTTTCCAATATTTGTTCCCGAGCGTACCTGATAAAAGGTTAATCCAGAAAAGCACATCGTACGCAGTGAAATTTAGGCATTTTCAATTGTACCTTTTCTAATTTTTTTTCAGCAATATGTTTGATTAAAGTGAGAAATGCAAGGCACTATTTTTTTACTGCGTGTGAAGCGCTTTCTGGATTTACCTTCCTCAGAATCGCTTTAGGCCAAAATAGGAAGAACTTATATCGTGCCTCAAGAAAATGTGGAAAACTAGAGGCAATAGCTTAACGAGAAATTACGCAGTGCACAATCGAGAAAAGATATGGATTGTGTCTTTCTGGCATATATTCCATATTCTTTTTTTAAATATTATAGCATATCAAAATTCAGCATATTTATTCATCATCGGCAAACTTGTTTTTGGCCTTTCAATATAGGTTTTTACTACTTGGCCTTTACCCTGTGCTGAAGAAGTTTAAAAAATTCGATTTATACTTTACCAAAGGAACTCGCGCCCATTTACTAAAATGTGTGTACGAAACCGTTCGAAGGTATAGGAATTTCATAATTTCATCGCTTCAAATACAAAATCATATATTGTATTCAATTTAAACAATCAAATTTCGAACTTGCATCGTTATTGTTAAAGATACCAAAAATAAAGTTGGTGTTGGTGTATATTTTGGCTTCATTACATTATGAACTGTAAATTTCATTTTTTGGTCCATGCATGTAACTAGAATTTTGGCCTCTAGCGTTTCTAACGAAGGAAAATCCAGAAATGCACTTCATACGCAGTTAAAGTATCTGTAATTAATATAAGAATGATCGTGTCTTTCTGGCATTTGTTCCTCTTTTCCTTCTATTTATCTATTTCTATTAAATATCATACTTTGAAAAAATACTGATTAAAATGCTCGCTTTACGTCCCGAGGACGTATTTTTGCATATCGCGGAAAAACAGTCACAATATTAACTAAAACTACAAGGAAAGTAAGAAGGATTGATAACAAAATGAAACAATATCACAGTGTGCATTAAAATGTAACGTCTTTCGGGGAACAAACCGACTATTCTCTCTCTATACTATGCAGGTATTTCTTATTCATGAAACTCTTCGTCAATTGCTGCATGACATGCTTAATGGATATCATAGAGTATAAGTTGTCATAGTAGAAGGTGTTATCACACGTTCTTCAAATTATTTGACGTCAGACCAGTAGAAAGAAAAAGAAAAACAGTATAGAAAACTAAAAATCAAAAGTAGAAAATTTTTGCATAGATGCAATGCTTTCTGTACATAATTATTAAAAGTAAACTTCAAGATGAAAGTATGTAAACCTTGAAGAGAATGCAAATTTGTCCTTTAAATACAAATGTTCTTTTTTATAAACATTTTTAAAATTTGATAATTTACGCCATTCAGTTTATTTAAGTTGTTTACAATGGCAAAGCGAATTTCTTACAAATGTCCGGTAAAGTTATCTGCTACTCAGTGCTATAAATCTTACTTGCTATACCTAAAATGCTGCGATTAAACCGTTTATTTTGTCAAATATAGATCAATATTGATCATCGGTAAAAACTGTGATGTTCAGATAACAAGGAAGATTAACCGCATGAAAATTTCCGTGTTGAATATTTTGAGAATAAATACTGATTGAATTTTAGCGACTAAGTATTAGAATTTCACATTCACATATTTAAGGATTATAAAACCGGTAATGCAACGCTTTTTGCATATGTTACTTTAAACAATTGTAAACATTTCATTCCATTCAAGGGCTTGGAACATCAGTCTATTTGCTCTCAACGCCCACACAGCAATCGACAAAAATCAATAACTATTTCTCAGACAGCGGTGCGACGGAATATTGGTAAAAACTCTTTTTGTGTCTCATTCTCTCTTTCTGAAGTATGTGTCGTTAGGTGTTTTTAATAATTAATGGTGTTTTAAAAATCCTTTTACAAGAACACAATATCTTATTTATTTTTATTAAGGAATCAATTTGACATTCGTGGCAAAACCTTAACTACATATTCCCAGCAAATTTTGGCGAGAAATAGGATATTCAATAGAGAGATAGGCGTTGTGATATTTGTTAGATAAGTAAATTTCAAGACAGAAGTATGTAAACCTTGAAGAGAGTGAAAATTTGTCCTTAAAACAGAAATGTTCTTTTTTATAAACATATTTAAAAATTTATATTTTACGCCGTTCAGTTTTTTAAGTTGTTTACATTAAAAAAAGACAAAGTGAATTTCTTACAAATGTCCGGTAAAGGTATCTGCTACTTAGTGCTATAAATCTTACTTGCTACACCTAGCAATATTTTATTTATTTTTATTAAGGAATCATTTTGACATTGGAGTGGTTTTCGTGGCAAAAAATTAACTACGTATTCCCAGCGAGAAACTTGTTGTTTGTCCTAAGAAATTGATAGTACTAATGAATGAAATGTATATGTAAATCTACAATAATTCTATTGATAAATGAAAAAATTAAGTTTCTGTTTCGAATATTATAGTCCATTTTCATTTTATCAGTTTTGTCTTTTCGCAATATTCTAAATATTTTGGTAGGTTCTGAATTATTTTGTTCACAAGAAAAAATTTTTCATAGACAATATATGTTGTTGGCGATTATATTTGTGATTTATGCTATTGTAAGAAGTAAATATTGGAGCCCGTATAACTTACATGCAAACAAAAGCTAGGTCGGTCTTCCAGATTCCAGAAGATATACAACCCCTACTACTAAGAACAGATGGATATGGAAAATTGTATCAAAGTATTATTGTGTCGAACTTCGAACATTGTCCTGTGGCATTTTAGCGCTATCCGAAAAAGTTTATTTTTTACCTATTTTATTATGTCTGAAGTTATCACCAATCACCACAAAAACTGAATATCGTGTAAGATATAATTTGTTTCGTTCCTATATAATATGTAGGCTATATTAACAAAAAATAATATCATGTAAAAAGATATATTCGATGAATATGTAGTTAATTTTCATGAATCAAAAAATATATATATCAATATATTTTCACGATTGCATGAATACTTTATAAATGTTAAAATTTCTGTTAACTGAATTGGATTTTTTTATATTTCAATTTGTAATAGCTATTGAACATTTTTGGCTTTTAACTTACCATGTTTGAAATAATACTGGAGTTATAACACGAATCTACGAGTCGTAGATATTGCATAAACTTAAACATTACCGTAGCACGGGTACTTAAAAGGAAAGTCTACTGCATAATTCATGTCCAAAAGAGTAGATACGTTAAGCTCATATTTGGCACAAATTTTAAATTTTGTAACACATTATTAAGTTGTAGTGAAGATGCTGTTTATTAACCTTCTTTTAATAAATCATTACTTATTCGGATACTCTTATCGTCATTTCGACAAAACGACAGTGTATATTTGACTATTTCAATAAAAATGTCACATTTTCTGTAAAAATACTTAATTTATATAGGTGTTTTGTTCAAAATAGATATGATCGCCCTAAACATTAAGAAGATATTTAAACAAAACGTTTGTACTTGATAGATCTATATTAGTGCAGAGTTAGACTTAGAATTCTGTTGGATTTTTATAGACATGTTTCAATACAAAAAATCCAAAATAGTAGATATTAACCACTTTTTATCTTTTAGCCAAATTCTTGGGCCAAAAAATTGCCTTAACGACCCTCATCCTTTCTTTCTGTGTGCCTTTACTAATGATTTATAAATTCTATTATTTTTATTCATAATTTATGTACAACATACATTCAAATTTTTGTCCTAATAAATCAATGTCTTGTATTCTATTTTTGGCGTGTTATGTTTTAAGATAAAAACACTTTCAAGGTAAAACTTAATTCATAAGTATAGGTTAAATTATTCTAATGAAATCTTTTAATACTTTTATCAATAATTTTAGAACAACTTATTTTGAAAAACCTTTGTTTGATTACAGTCTCAATCTTTAATCAAAGTAAGTTGTTTTAAGTTTATCCTTCTTAGAAAATCTAATATATCTTTATTTGCAAAAAAAACATATAACATATACTAAAATAAAGTATTAAAATCAGTAAAGATAGATATTGCACAATATTTCGAAGGCAAGGCTTTTGTCTACAGTTCGAATGATCAGAGATACAAAAAGATTTATATAAGCAACATTCAACATATTTTCCCTCTTTTTTATGCACTCTATAACATTCATCAACATATTAACAAGAACGATGAAAAAATGAATTATGCATAAAGGTTTGAAAATATAAAGGTGTATATAAAGTTAATCAATTTCGTTGTAATATCAGCCTTAAAAATCATCTGGCAGACAAATTTCATTTTCAAGCTGTTCCCAAAGTGGATCGAACTCGCAACAATTGATGCCAATAATTTAAAAAAAAACATGACTGAATTCATAAAGTTTTGAAAAACTATTAAAGGTTAAACAATGTTGTCAAAGAATTACAACAGCTACCATACATGTATCAACGCTTAAACATTGCATCACCGTAATTATATGGAATTGTGACAGGTGGTCACTGAAAAGTTATAAACGAGTTGGACAATATCAATATATTTGTAATTTTCACTAACCGGTATTAGTTTTCTTTAAAATATTGTAGTTAAAATGTCCCATACATGTTGCTGTGAGCTTGTGGAATAAAGATTCCAACGGAAAGTAATTAATTATATGTGTGTCTATGATTACACCACGTCTAAATCATTCGATCTTGTTAATTGAATTACAGATACTGGTTACTCGAAATAATTCAAACAAAAGGTCAGCAAATTGAATAAAAAAGTCACACTAACATCGTGTACATGGAAAGTAAACCGGGGCAGCAAAACTTCTTTTAAGGAATGCATCTGGCCGAGTGGCTAAAACACAATATTTTACGCTAAACGTTGATGGCTGAAACATCAAATTTATTTGACGTGCAATTGTTTGGTATAAATTAAAAACCTTTAGTTAAGTTATTTCGATACATTCAATTTACAAGATTAAATGGTGTAGATGTGGTGTGTTTTTTCAGCAATTTATAGACATATATAGATAGTTTCAACATATAAATTATTCATGTTTTTAGGTTAATGTCTTACGACAATAGTAATATGTCCCTTTGAGGGGGTAAAAATATCTCCCTTTTAAACTAATCGCTCCTGTTATGGGGGCCTCTAAAATAGGGACGTGTCGCTGGAATAGGTGGCATTTTTCAACTCAGTAATTTATGATAAGTTATGATATTCACATTCAAATACGTGATAAGTCAAAAAAAGACGGTAATTATAAAAATCAAAGGAAATATATACATGACCAAGTCCAGTGTAGAATACCCATGCGAGAGATCAAAAGTGCATAGACCAAAGAGACAAGACAGATTTAAAACAAACTAAAAGATAAAACGTAAACAAAAGGAACATAAGCTAGGAATCCACGAACTCCTTTACAAAACAGGAGTGGGATCAGGTGCTCCGGAAGGGTAAACATCCCCTGTCCTGCGTGCAACACCTGTCGTGGAGTCCTTAATTTCAAAATCGGTGTCAAATCAGTATGTCAGAATCGGGAGTGTCAATCTGTGTCAAATCTGGAAGGAACCGCACAAACTCCTAAATAAATAAGAGTGGGATCAGGTGTCCGGAAGGAAATCCTTTAATATAATACCATTAATTTGTATTTTGTAAACTAACTGATATGTTGTTGTTTGGTTAAAACTGTCTCATATACTCATGTTAGCTTATATGAAAATGTAATGTGTATGTATGTGCCTATTTGCAATAATCAGTTACTTTAAATTCAGAAATTATTGCGATGTTTTTATTATTGCAAATATTGCAACCGGATGCAAATCACAATAATTAAAACTTGCATTTTGAATTTTGCTAGTTGTTTTCTGTTAGAGGATTAACTAAATCGCATTATTAAAACTGGCATTATCACCAGCATCACAACTTTCACAATAATAGATGCACGCAATAATTTCTGAATTTACAGTAAACTAATAATCAGTTAAACTGTTTATTGGCTGTTGAATGACATAGGAAAGTTTGTATTTTTTAAAGTTTAACTTGTTACATTAAAACATCATATAACACAAATTTGTTACCACAGATTGGATCTTTTCAACAAATAATGGCAGGTTAATTGCTGTCCACATTATATGGTTTAACCACACTAGTTAAAGTAAATATTACTGCATTAGAGTTGCTACTGGTGCCTGTTTTCCAACAACTTGCATATATTTCTTTCTACATTTCAAAAGTTCAGCACATAGGACACTCACAACCAAAAGAAGTTTTCTGAAAATTTCTTTTACCTATATTCTATTCATTTAATGAAGCCTGATCACCTGCTGTTTGGAAGGTTGTAAGTTCAATCAATGGTCAGGTTGCAGCAAAGACATTAGATTTGGTATTTGCTGCTTCTTTGGTGTAACTAAGCATGCAGAATCTAGGAGTAAGAGCAATACAGAGAATGTGTCTTGGTAAAGTGGCATGTTGACCAATGCTTTTTTTAGTGTTCCCGTCTACTACAATGCAAGGTACATTCATCTTCACACCTTAGTATGATATCATCATCAATATGCATTAAATTTATGTAAAGCACACTTGATAAATCAATCAAGCTAAGATAAAGCAATATACCATTTTAGTTTTGGAAGTTTTTTAGTTTAAAAAATTAATACAAATATCTGAAAATTTTTCTTACAACAGAGTTTGCTTGGCTCAAAAATTTTTTTTAATTATATGTATATGGGACAACTGTTCATAACTTCCTTATCAAAATATCTTTTTGTGGTCTGTATCATACATATAGAAAAGCAGGGGAAAGTGGCCATAACTCTTTTTATGGTTTGTACCATACACAAACAAACAATTAAACTATTCGGCTAGGATCAAATTCAAGTGTTGCAACTTTGGAATTATAATACTATGATTTTCAGTATCTCACATTGAGTCAGATTTTTATATTGTCAGCTAACAGTGATAAGGTATCGGTACACAAAAAGAGGTTATCCTACCAAATACAGTATTCCGACTGTGAGCTGACCACAGATAGTCAATTTATCAAAACAATTGTAATGATGCTTGGATTAAAGGATAATCTAATTTTAATTACTGGTCCAATTTAAATGAATCAGATTGCACACATTGAAGCAAACCCTGGAATGATAAACAATTTGGAAAACGGAGATGTGGTATGGTTGTCCATGAGACAGCCATCCAAAACGTGTAAATCTCAAACTTTTACAGTTTTGCCTTAAGTCCTTCAATAACGAACACATGTCCACACCCTTAAATATGTGATGATATTCAAATATAACAACAATCGGGCAAATAAGTAAACAATGCAAAAAAGTAACACTTTAACATAAAAACAACCACATTCACTGGATTACAGGTTCCTGGCTTGGGACAGGCACATAAAGTATGTGGCAGAAATAAACATGTTTGGGAGTACTCAACCCTCCTCATAACCTAGGACAGTGGTGTGACAAAACAACATTAAATCCCAATTATAAAAACCAACTGTATAAGATTTAACTGACAATTACAAATAAAATAAGAGCAACAAGATGTACTGACCTCGAAAAAGTACTCCATGTTTGTTCTGGCAACTAGTTGAAAATCCAAACACAGTTGATAACAAACCCGGTTCTCTCAAGCTACGACATCAATCAAAACACGTCGGTTGATTTTTATTGTAAAAATATCATTAATAGCCAAAGAAAATAAGGTGTTGAGCAATTGCCAAAATTAAAATAGTATCCACAGCGTGAAGAAAAAAAATCACAAAATAATGACTAAAAATTAGTTCTGGTGTAAATTATTTAGCAGACAGTCTATATATGTTGATACCAAAGAAGACAATATTTAAATATCATAAAATATGTTATAAAGATAACCTTTATGTACAAGTTTATTCAAGTAACTGACAACTTCCAATGGGTTGTGATTAAATTCACCAGCTTTACATACCACTTTTCCATAAAAGTTTGAGTGTGATATACCGTATTTTATCAATTTTCTGCAAGTGCAACCAAACCTAAAAAATTATATCTTTATATTAAAGATAGAATTTCCTAGAAGTTATGGTAACGGAATCCTTGTCTTAAGAATTTGCCGGTTACACAAAGATTACGTTCATTAACATCTAAAACATCACTGCATACACAGGCGATGCGAACTGATATATACCCCGTTTGAAAGAGCCAAAGACACGTCCCCGTCAGGGACGGGAAAATTTGCAAAAGGGAGTGAGACAACGTTTTAGTTTTTATTTAACCATCCAGATATGACAACTGCTGCCGTCCTGATTGGCTTATTTTAAAGAAAGTTATCTGGGTTAAATATTAACTGCGAAGATATCGTCGAGATAGCGGTCAGTATTTTTTAATTTATTTATTAAATCAGATTTAGATAGATCTTTGTAGAGCTATAAACTTTGATTCATAACAGTAAAGGAATACGTCTGCAATAAAAGGGGTACAGTTGATACCAATAGGAATTCCTACAACCCGTCGATAAATTTTATCACTAAACCTGATGTTTATATTGTCAAAAAGAAAGTTCATTGAATTAGTCATTTCCTCACAAGTTCAGTAAGAATATCTTTAGTAGTAACCTTTTTCATCCGAGAAGAAAGCTCAATCACTGTTACAAGGAGTATATTTTGATGTGTTTTATGAAATACCCACTCAATAAAGTATGATAATTTATGTTTAATAAGGTTATGATGAAGTGTAGTATAAACGGTGGAAAAATCGTTAGTTTCAACAAATTCAAATAGTTTATCAATGGCTTAATTAAACGGACATAATTCAGACTCGGAGGTACGGTCATTGTCATCTTAATGTATCTGTTTATTGTTTCTAGTTTTATTGCCTTTCATTCCACAGGTTAATTTATTTATATGGTTTCTTTTAAATATGTAGATGTAAGATACTACTATATAGACTTCCATGTAGACTTCCGCTCTTACCAGCTTTAAAGATTGTACACCTGCTTTTGCGTCTTGTTACAAATAGGTGGTTCAATATTGTCAACATATGGAGGTATAAGATTTTTAACGGTGGTGTCATGAAATATGTTTGATATGATTATCAAATCTATACCTTGGTTGATATAATTAATTTTTAGAAAATTTATTTTATGATCTTCTGCTTTATCTATAGGAGGGACCATTTTATGATAACAACAAAACTGTGATAATACGTGCGCCTTCATAGAGTGTGCTGTAATTTTACCCCAATATTTATAAAGGACTTCATTGGTTGTTGCATGGACATTAGTATCTATCTATTTCATGGACGGCGTTGGACAGCCTCGATTTACTAGATATGTCTCTCATCTCTAGCTCTTATCTGATTATTAAGCAAAAATAAAAACTAAAAAAAATTAAACATTTTTTGTAGCTTTATCTGCTGCTAAAGTTGCAAATTTTTTTGTTTGTTCACGTTTATTAAAAACTTTTGATATATACATGGCTGAACTTTTCTGTTATTTCCTTCTATTTAGTTTCGTGTTGTATATGGGCGTCTTCTAATTCTATGTTTCCTATCTGTAAAATATTATTTTTGATAATAATACATGTGTAATAATAAAAATAATATAATTCTATTACGGAGATTTTACAATTCATGGCACTAAGACACATTCTGCAGCAAATCGTCAAACCTTATGTAGAGTCTTGTTTACAGTGTATATAAGACACACAGGTCTTTTATGTTCTTGTATGCAGAAACCAACCAAATTGATACCATTATTAAAACTCTTCTTCATTTTTAGTCCTCTGTCCTTCGTTAAGTCGGATTTGATATAATTAATAAATCAAATTTGAAAATTTTTACCGATATTCGCCAAATAATTTTCTTGTTGTGCTGTTTCAAAACCGACATTTAATACGTTTTAATATGAACAAAATACGTCAAAAATGTTTTAATTTAACTTACCACCATACATGACGTCACCGATTTCACACACGTGCTGACAATTAGCAAAAACATCACCTACAACGACAATGGAAAAACATTGACAATCAGTGCCAACTTGTAACTTTGTTCATATGATAATGAGTCTTACGATTTGAAAAAAAAATAAAACAGGTCACAGCAAAATAAGTATTTAACTGGAGCTATGAATATCAAAAGAAATAACATAGACCGCAAATATATAACCAATCACTGGGCGAAATCAACCAATGTTTTAGGTAAGCAATAACTTTTCAACTAATGAAAATAAACGGATACCAATCTATTCTTACTCACCATTACCCGAGCCATGAACTTCACAGAAGTCTACACATTTATCTAAATTCTCCGCTGAAATATTAATAATCTCAGAAAAAATACAAAATCAGAACATTCATAACACAGTGGAACTAACATGGCTATTTATGCTCATATATTGTATCATTCACTAAGCTTTTGTTTTAAATTATATTTGTTGAAAAAATTAAATTGTCATTTGGTGGGTGGCTGTCTCATGGACAATCATGCCACATCTCCTATTTTTATATCACTATAAATCAATATTTTAATCACATCTACAACAATGTTCATTTAATATTAAATTTGGTTATTAATATACTCACGTTTGCAATTTCTAATGCACATGTATAGAATGCATTAGTTAACTCTCAACACGTAGTTGTGAATAAATTTAAACAATAAAAACACGCCAGTATTGTCTATAATACACAAATTTTCAAAAAGAAACCAAGAGAAAACCGAAGTGTCGGTCAAGATCAAGGGATCTGGTCTATATATATACAACACGATGGCAAGACCAAGATGAAACGGACAAAAAATCGTGCATAGAAAACTAAAAATCGAACACAGAAATTAATGGACAATGCTGACCTAACCACAAAACCGGGGTTAAATGTAGGTGATTCGGAAACGTAAGCAGTTCCTGCATCTTTTAAGTCAGCACTGCATATTATAAAAATTAAAAGATATGGGGTAAATGTCACGAGAAAAACAGAGGACATTTACAAAACAAGAGGTCTTCACAAGGCCTTCAACAATACCAATCCTTGTGAAAAGCTCTAAATTGCCTTAAATAAAAAAATCGTGTGTGTGTAAAATAATACTTCTCTTACCTGAATATTATCATATTTATGTAAAAAATACGAAAATATTCCACCCTATATTACTGATGAAGACAATAATTCCAAGTGGGAAGATCAGAATAACAACTTCAAAAGATCCGCCTTTTCTTAAGACATGGAAATTTTAAACTAGATCTTGGAGTCAAGCATACAATTTTTGGAGTGTTAATTCCAATCCAAGAGCAAAATATCCCTGCGTGGGTTGTTTTGTGTCATGAAAACACTGTCGTGGTCACAAGCACATGGATAGCATATAAGCTGTGAGATGTATAGCCATTCGCGTTGAGAGCAGAAATATACTGTGAATGGGAAGTTGACTGCGGGGAAGGTGACGTCGGCAGGTTTCTCAAATGGTTTTCCTTTTTTTAGTCTTTCCATATTTTTCATTTTTAGATGAAGATCTAGATAGGAGTAAGACCCTTTAGAATGTCTTTAATTTTAAACAAATTATTAAGTATAAATGATTACGCTACCAAAAATCAGGGAAAGCAGTATTAAATTCTTTCATAAATATAGAGATATAAGTTTGGCTACCTTATAGAAAATTGATAAGATACGGGATATCTCATTCAGCTTTTTCTGGAAATGTTGCACATAATTAATTTAAGCACAACCAATTAGATAACTGAACAGTTATCTTTTTTTCAACAAAATCATTATTTTGAGATCTTTGTGTTTTTGAAATCGACGTTTACTCTCTAGTTTGGTCACTGTTTTGTGACATTTATGTCCTTCATGCTGTTAATATTTTTTATTTTGGTATTTTCACAATACCTTTTATCTTGGGTTTTTATTTGTAACTTAATCCAACAGGTCGTGTTTTGATTGATGTCTAAGTTAAAATGAACCAGATATACTATCAATTGTTTCTTTTGATATTGTTGTAAGAAACACATTTGATACTGTTGTTAGAAATAGTAAATACTTCGGTACATCATGGTATCCCTTGCAGTATTTGTAATTATCTTCATGCTGTGTATCGATTTCAAGAATAAAATTTTATACACAGTTGTTTTAGTATTGTTTTATGTAGCTCTGTCGCATCACTGCTCAGGGTTAGAAAAAGTTTGAATGCTCATACAAATGTTTTACCCTGGCACAAACTTTATGTGCTAGACACCTATAGTTTGTTTTGATTTCTTACTGTTACTTGTTTTTAATGTAAACTTAATTTGCCAATTATTGGTATATTTAATTGTCACATTTTACTTTTGGGGACCCTTTACAGCTTGCTTTAGGGAGGAGATTTTTGTTCATTATTGGAATCCTTAAGGTAACATGTAGATGTTTGTAATTTATACGTTTTGGATAACTGTCTCATAAATTTCCACTGATTTTCGACAAAGTGCCACTAAAATGATGAACCTTTAGTAATGAAAAGGTTCGTCGTCTTGTCTTAATATATATGCAAAAGAACTTTTTCCCCATACTGGATAGAAGGGGAGAGAGAACCCGGTGATTGTTTACTCACCTAAACATATCAATTACATACATTATAGTCACATTTTCCGATGAACAAGAGTTTCCAACCTTCACACCGTCAAAGTATGAATATCTTAAAATTTCAACTTAATACTTACCATCTTGCATTCCTTTACAGCTCTGTGCATTCAAGTTTGGATTCTTTGAATAATGATAAACATTTTAATGAAAAAGTCAATCAACATAAGTTATATAGTTAAATACATCTACAAGTGATAAACTTAAATATGCTAATATGCTGACTTCATTTGATATATTAGCGATAAAATCCTGCATTCATAATCCAGTGGTTGTCTTTGTTTTATTAGTCATTTATTGTTATTTGTTCATCATTTTTACAATAGATTAGGTCGATTGTCGTGTTTTATGAATAGTTTCACATTGTGTATTTCGGACCTTTTACAGCTTCCGTATGGTGTGGACTCTGGTTTAATGCCGAAGGTCGTAATGGAACCTGTAGAAGTTCAGATTCGACTGTCATTTGGTGGGTGGCTGTTTCATGGAAAATCATGCCACATCTCCTATTTTTATATAGTTTCATTTTCCTGTGATAAAGTATTTCTCACAGTTTTATCAAATTGTATATGAGTTTGAGATGTCATCAGTTAAGTTTTATAAGACCGTTTTTTGCGGTATGGAAAAAATCAAAATGTTTCTATGGTTAGGTGCTGTACCTTTATTTAACAATGACTTATTAAGGGTTTATATAGATAGCTTTTTGGATAGGAAGAAGCGTTGAATATTGACGAAGTAAAAGCTTCTGTGTTGCCCTATGTGATCTGAAGCATTGTATTAGGACGCAGTAAAAACTTTTGAGTTGCCTCACTTGAGCTGATAGCCGAAATAAAGGAAAGCATTGTATAAGACACAGTAAAAACTTTTGAGTTGCCTCACTTGAGCTGATAGCCGGAATAAAGGAAAGCATTGTATAAGACGCAGTAAAAACTTCTGAGTTGCCTCACTTGAGCTGATAGCCGGAATAAAGGAAAGCATTGTATAAGGACGCAGTAAAAACTTTTGTGTTGCCTCACTTTAGCTGATAGCCGGAATAAATGAAAGCAATGTATAAGGACGCAGTAAAACCTGTGTTGCCTCAAGTGAGCAGCTACCCGGGATAAAGGAAAGCATTGTATAAGATCGCAGTAAAACCTTCTGTGTTGCCGCATGCGAGCTGATAGCCAGAATAAAGGAAAGCGGTGTATAAGGACGCAGTAAAATCTTCTTTGTTGATAGCCGGGATATATAGAAGCATTGGATATAGACGAAGTAAAACCTTCTGTGTTGCCCTATGTGAGCAGATAACCGGAATAACGGAAAGCGTTGTATAAGGACGCAGTAAAAACTTTTGTGTTGCCTCATTTGAGCTGATAACCGGAATAAAGGAAAGCATTGTATTAGGACGGAGTAAAAACGTTTGCGTTGCCTCACTTGAGCTGATAGCCGGAATAAAGGAAAGCATTGTATAAGACGCAGTATAACCTCCTGTGTTGCCGCATTTGAGCTGAGAGCCTGAATAAAGGAAAGCATTGTATTAGGACGGAGTAAAAACGTTTGTGTTGCCTCACTTGAGCTGATAGCCGGAATAAAGGAAAGCATTGTATAAAACGCAGTCAAATCTTCTGTTGCCTCACATGAGCGGATAGCAGGGGTAGACAGAAGCGTTGAATATAATCGAAGTAAAACCTTCTGTGTTGCCCTATGTGAGCAGATAACCGGAATAACGGAAAGCGCTGTATAAGGACGCAGCAACACCTTCTTTGATGCCTCACGTTTTCGTTATTTGTTTAAATTAGTATTTTCATCTTTCCTAGATTTAATTCCTTTTGGATTACGAATTTCAAAAGCTATACTCACGCACAAATTAAGGTCTTCATTTATATAAGGTTACTCACCTTCCGAAGACTGACCATATTCTAGGATACAGATAGAAAGGACAAGACACGTACTATAGTAGATGCTCATTTCAGTGAAGTAGTTTGTTTAACTTTTTAATGTTTTATGAGAATTACGGATAGAAACAAGATGTCACAAAGTTTCTGAAGTAACAGATACCAGCTGATGTTACATTCTTTTATAGATCAAATTGATTTTATTTTTTTTACAAAAAGGCAATCATAAATGTAATGTTTTAACTTCAACAATGTTTTTGTCGTTTTACTTATGGATGTCCGTTGCTCATGTTCATCCATTTTTGTCAGATTTTCGAACTCCATTTCACAGCACAAATATTTTTTTCCCAGTTACTCTCACTTTTCTTTTCATATTTCCATAAAACAAGCCTTAAAATGTCATTTGACAAGTTTTTATGAAATTCTTGTTATTTCTTCCTTGGTTTTGATATAGGGAACACATACCAAGCCAAAACATATAAAAAGTCCAGAAAAAACATTTTCCCCGTCAAATTTTTAAAAGCATATATCTCGTTAACCAGTGCTGTCTTTAACACAATTATTACCTTATTTTTAAACAGAGTAGCGAACATCCTAAAAGAATATTTCACTGTTTTGATTTATAAATGATAAACTGCTATACTAAAAAACCTATGCTCGTTCACCAAGACCTCCTATGCTAATCATGAGTGGTTTCAGTTGTTTTCTCGCAACACGTGGAGAGGGAGAGGTCATTAATGTTTTAATAAGATTCTTGTTAATCGGAAGAGGCTTACTGTGCAATTAAAAGGAAGCAGGTCTGCAAGTAACCAATTTTCAGTAATACCCAATAAGTCAATACACGATTACTGTCATTTGAAGGTAGTCGTTAATTAAATCAATTCAGATGCAAACAGTATCACCCTCTATCCTGATTTTAAGCTCACTTATCCAAAGGCAAAGTGAGATTTTATCCTCACTTATCGTCCGTCGTCCGTCCGTAAATTTTTACCTTTTCTTCTTTTTCTCTGAAACCGTTATAGAAAAAAGGACCAAACTTTAAATGAAACATATGTGGAAGGTCCTTACAGAGTTTGCTCATCCTGTTCCGATCGAACAAAAACATAGCCGCAATGGACGATTCTTGTTTCTGGTTGACTAAAAAATTCTGATCATCTGAAATGGTCAAATGAATAAATATTTTACAGGAAGCATCATTGCAAATTCCTTAACAAAGATTGCTCATTTTGTCCCGATCCGACAAATCATGGCCGCCAGGGTCGATTTTTGTTTTTGATTGGTTGAAACAAACAAAAAATATTCTCCTCTGATATTGCTTGGCAAACTGGAACATTTTTTACAGAGTGCTTCTATGCAAAGTGTTTTACAAAGTTTGCTTAATTTGTCCTGATTGGACAAAAACATTTCTGACATGGATGAATCTTGTTTCTGATTGACTGAAACATAAAAAAAATCACTTCTGAAACACGGCCGCCATTGAGGATTCTTGTTTTTTTATTGCTGTATTGTGCTTGTACAGTTTTATCTTAATATATCTTTCACCATATTTATTCAAAATTGGTGAACTTGTATTTTGAAATCTTTTGGGTTGAAACCTCTGATATTTAAATATTAATAATTTAAATTTAGAATTGGTTGTTGTCTTTCTGGCATTTTTTCATATACAGTTTTTATAACATAATAGTATATGAATATGATAAATCTTCATATAAGAATATGAAAAAATTTATGTGCCCATATAGCATTTAATTCTCACATTTTCAACATTTGGTCAAAATGTTTCGCAATACACATGATACAGATTTATATAATTTATTCGATATGTTGATATTTGACAAAGCATTGTTTCGTTGAAAATCATGTTCACTGTATTAATCGTGATAGCACAGAATATTTTACGTGTTTTTTACATTGTCTGTATGTTGTTAATGGTCCCTGTAAAATAAAGAATAGATTTATATATTTATATATAGTTTACATAATATAACGTTTTCACTAAAGAAATTTAAAATCCTAGACTTTTGTCTTGCTGCCATTTTTTCATAATATTTTCATATATAGAGCAACTTAAAACCAGGAACTTACAAGATTGAATGCATATGAAACACCCGATTAGTATTATCATGTGCACCCAGTATCAATACCTTTAAGTCTAGGAAATCCAAAATAATTCTTACATGTACATAGAAGGTGTGGTTAGACTGTCTATGAATATAAAAATAGGAGATGTGGCATGATTGTCCATGAGACAGCCACCCACCAAATGACAGTAGAATTTAAACTTCTACAGCCATTCAACAAACACAAGACACAACACTCTACGTTTAGGCCTTCAACAATGGACAAAGATCAACACCGTCAGGCAAGCTATTGAGGACTACGTCTTTTTTAAACAATTCATTATATCACCTCAATCAGCAATTGTTTGGTGGTCGATACAATATTTCACTATAGAGAATAGTGCACAGAAATAAAAATCGTTTATTGACAACAGATTTTTGTTGTAATTTTCCTAGTTAAAATACCTACATTAATATTCATATGTCACTTTACAAACTTGGAAGCAATCACTCATATCACCTGAAAACATAAATTAACTGTTTTCCGAACGCTTATTAGCTTTCATTTCAACACATTCATACACTATTGTTTTGTTCAAATTGAAATTGAAAATAACTATGTGATGTCAAAACCCTTTAGACTAAAAAAATTTTTACGACTTACCCGTAAGATTCAGTAAAGAAGATGTAATTGCTTTATTCTACAATTTCTGAATTTTACACGCTGATTCTTAAAACTATTGTATTTGGTGTAATATGCAAACATCGCCATCAAGTCCCAATTCAAAAATTAAGATGTTAAAATATATTTTTTGAAGTATTTTATGATTCTACATGGCAGAATACGATCACAAAAAAATGTATATGAATTTATCATATACAATGTAAACATATACCAACCTTCCCCACACATCTTACAGCATTCAATGCAGTCTTTTAGTCCATCAGCTGTAAAAAAGGCTCGTGCTCAATAAAATCATTCATTTGTTTTGTATACACCATAATAAAGTGGTAAATCCAAAATGGAATAACTCTCTTATTTCTGTTTTTATCTAAATCTTGCGGATTTATCGAAGAATGCTCGAAAACGATTCTTTTTTGTTTGATTTCTGTTTAAGATCACCATTTTATGTCACACTCCAGCTAGATTATGATAGCCTTAACTGCAAACTTACGGGTACTGTAACTAAGTAATAGATCAGGAGAATAGCAGTGGCGTCTGTGTGGACATTGGTCGTCCATTAACATTTACATCAATCTAAGAGTCGAATACAAAAGTGAACGATTTGAAATCCATGAAGACAAGAGAAACTAGAAACAGTCGACAACAAAACGAACAGAAGCCCTAAACGACCGAACCACCTAGAAAAACAAGAATGTTTGTAGCGCATGAGAGATTTATGAATATTGTTCAGTTATATATAGGTTGCAGAATGCCAATCGTATTTTACTGTTTGTTACATTGCACATGTTGCATATATTTTAACTCTATTGACAGCAGAAACGAAATGGACTATGTTCTTTATGCGGCTAAGCAATGGGGTCTGTATTGTGACGTTGCTGACGAAATAATTTGTACAGTCTTGGGTAAAATATCTGTTTACTCCACAATTGAATGTCGAGTTGTATTTTTCTGCCTTTGGAAATGCAAATAAATATTCCTACTGGGTTAAACATGTCTATGATTGACCTATCTAACACCTATGACAGAGGGGGTGACAATACGGCAACGAAACAAACTTTAAAAATCATTTGTGTTGGTTGATGTCGATACAGAATACAAATACAATAACAAATGAAGAGATAACAAGATGTATTGACCTGCATTTCAACAGCTAGATACCCCCTCCCCCCAAAAATGATAAGCAGACATGGCTTCATTTTCACAAATCATTTTTAATTGAGATTCTCCTCAAATCTTTAAGTTTTAAATATGGAAAATGGTCTGATTTGATTGGCCAGTTATTCGATTTGAGGAGAAAGTTGATTTTATCCTCAAATCGAGATGTTTTGTGAAATAGAAGTCGGGTTCTCTTTCACTAGGACAACAATTCAGGTAATTATAATAGGATTTAGTGTAAAAGGAATTCAAAGATACCAAAGATCAGACAGAAATCGTTAAGTCAGAAGACAGACAAGACCATGGTCAACAAAATAAAACGACAGACATACACAGAACACACAACACTTCGCTGAAAACTAAAGCTGGAGTAACACGAACCCTAAAAAACCCAGGGTGAATTCAGGTGCTCCGGAAGGGTAATTAACTCCTGCTCCACTAGTGGCACCCGTCGTGTCATTCAGTAGTTTGATTGATTGATTGATTGATTGTTGTTTAACGTCCAGTGGCAAATATTTCATGCATATTCAGGACGAAAACAAGTT
>JARWCS010329719.1:0-12239 GCA_034783895.1 Geukensia demissa | reverse complement strand
GTTTTTTTTTTTTTTTTTTTTTTTTTTTTTTTGAAGCGATTTAGAGTTTTTCACAAGGAGTGGTATTCCACCATTGTTGAAGGTCTTGTTGAGACCTCTAGATTTGTAAATTCCCTCGATTTTTTTCTCGTTGTTGAATTGAAGTCTCTCTGACATTTACCCGTATCTTTTAGTTTTCATATAGAACAAAATGCACAAGTGCTAGGAGATTGACTCATGGCATGTATATGGTTATTTTGATTATGAAGGCCAAATGTTAGGAAGAAGCATCAGGTCTCACCATGCTCCACCCAATCACATTTAAAATTATTGTAGATATTTCAAATTCTTTGTCTGATATGCTGCAAATGCTTAATGTTTTAAGAAGAGATTTCCCAAATAGGTCCCCCATTCAATAAGTGAACTTTATCTTAATTTCTCTCTCATCAATTAATTGTATGAACAGGACAACTTGATTTGTTGACGTAGTTACTATAGGAATATGAATAGTCTTATAAACTGCGAAAAGATTGCTAATCAAAAGAATACGGACCGACTCGCCTGACAACGAAACAAACGGGAAAATGTGGAGTCTGCTGGTTTACAGGAATTTTCTGACATTTTCTATGTTATTTTTCCTATTTTGCAAGTAATGTAAGTATAAATTGTTTATTATGTACAGGAAAAATGGAAGAAGATGCTTAAAATGTGTTTAACCACTTTTTGGTACAAACTGCGCGTAGCCTACACTTAATCATCAGTGAAACTCACATTTTTTTATGTTTTGTCAATTAGGTAAGAGGAACCAGAAAATTAATGACTTTAATCATGAATCATGGTACCGGAAAGTCACGGACAAAAATACAAATAAAAAGCAAATAATTTAACATTACAAATAACAAATAACAAAGATTAATCTCTGTCTAAAATTTAGAGAGCGAATGAGGTCGAGATATTGTATTTTGTCTGATTTTTCTACATTGTAAATTGCACCTCTTGCGTTTTGTACTTTCTCCGGCCACGGCTGTCGAATGAACTCTTCTATATTTGTTTAGAATTGTATCTAACTTCATGTAATGTCAACATACAGACTTGGTCAAAAGAACTATGTCATATCAATAATGCAAAACATTGCAGTTATATATTTATTGCACTAAATGGAATTTTTGTAACTGACAAGTGTGATTATAAATTAACTTCTATGTTTTTAACTTTAACAGAATAATTCGGTCAATACGCAATTCTTGTCTGCATTGATTTAAGTTTTCTCGTTTTAGGGTTTTTGCAAATTAACAGCCGTATGAATGCCGCCCATCTGATAGCAATTTTTATCATTGAAATTTCACCCGACTTGTGACCATTTATTTTACTTTCCTCATTACATGTTATCAGACAATATGTTTGCTAAAAATACAGATGTATACCTTTAAAACTCCACCATCCAAGTTAATTTCTGTTTTCAATCATTAAATTTTATCCCACTTGCGAATATATACATTTTACCTGTCTCATGACGTCATTTCTTATCTTTTCTTATCCACAGAGTACAGGTTCTACGTTGTAGTCAGAGCATTAAACTTGTTTTTGATGGTACAGAAAATAAACTTATCGATTCCTTATACAGATATTTAAAAATTTGGCATTTGCATCTATCTTGTCTTTCCTCACGTTTATTAACAACACAGCATTAAATCGTCGGACATACTGTGTTTGATGACATTTGTGTTCAGAAGCTTGTTGTCTTATCTTCAGGAATCTCAGCTTGTTTTCAGAAATTGCGAGCATTCATTTGAGAGATTTCTTCTTTTTGCATGTATTTTTGTTAGGTTTATTTTTTATAAGTTAATTCCTCTCTATTGGGATCGGGTGAATTTCTGTTTGAGTTTTATAGTTCCTCTGTTACTGCTTTTGTTATCTTTGATTTCTTCCTATAGCCACTCGTTAGGCTAGTTCAGCCCCACCCAATGTCTCAAGTGTTCCAAGTCATTTTTGTTATAAGTTTGTCTTTGTGTTATATGTTTTGTTAGATGTACATTTTTGATAATATTAAGGTAAGAGCAGTATTATTTTACGTATGTATACACGTTTTTCATTTGAGGCAATTTAGAACTTTTTACAAAGAGTGGTATTCCATCCTTGTTGAAGGCCTTGTGGAGACCTCTAGCTTTGTAAATTCCCTTTCTAGTTGGAGTGCAGTCTCTTTGAATTTAACAGCATATCTTTTCATTCTCATTTAAAAAATAAATGAATTATTCAAATTCACTGATATCACCTTCACGGTCATTATCATATTCTCGTTAAGGTTTTAAGATCTTTAATAATTAATCTTGCATTTTTATATAAATTAACATTTGGCGTGAATTCAACTGGCTGTTATACTGTCGGGCATTATCCAACTTTCGGGTTAAACTATTTGCAAACGCTTTGGCAAGTTAGATAAACTATAATTTTATTTCTATAACCTTAATAAGGTAAAATAATGTTTATTCACAGTTGTTTATATAAACTTTCATTTATTTCCTTTTATATATATATTTAAATAAAGGTTATTGGAAGCATATAAAATACTAAACTCACAAAATTATTAACTTTGTAATGAACAAAAAAATGATATCAATCATTCCGAATCACACCCCATAAAAACCCTCGACCATTATCACCTCTTGAGCTAAAGTTCTTAAAATGATATTGTGGTGTCTCGTGTTTTTCGGAAAGAACCATATAATATTCTCTGTGAAATCGAATTTACAAAAAACTTAATTCAAATATACGACAGCAAAACTGTATAATGTCAACAATCCTTATTTTAGCAACAAGTGCAAGCCAGTGTAAAGACAAATATAGAGTATTTCCTGGACATTCAGCGTGTCTAAAGAGGTCTTCCAAATGTGTACGAACAGGTAAACCCACTAAAACTGTAACTCTTATGATTATGATGTCATCTGGGTGAGGGGCAATATTTCATTTTGTCCGATGAATTCTTGTTGAAATTGCTTAAAAACAATTAAAATGCAAAATCGTATGACTTTTTTCATGAATTTATACATTTGTCTGCCCTTCAAACAATTGTATAATCTACCCGTGTATCATATTTGTATACGAGAAAACTGCTAATAAGAGAGCTACCCTCGGTAACCAATGACATTGTTTTCGAATTAACGGCTAGCTTCGCATTGGCTCGAAATCACTGAGGGCTGGAGAAAAATGTCTTTTCCAATGCGAGGTAGTCGGTGTCCAAAGAATATATGAAAATACCATCTGAATAGGCCAAAAATAGTTAAAATATTTTGAAGATTTATATAAAAAAATGTACAGGTAAATAAATTTGCTAGACTTTTGTAGTGGAAATTTGGACATTGTTTCCAATCATTTATCATATTTATGATACGATATTATAAGTTTAAAACCATTGACAGAACAACAGATTTACCCTCTTACAAATCAGGGAACAAATCTTTTGTTCTCAGATCAAATTGAAATACCAACGATTCCAACGGAAAACCTAATGCTTAATAGATCTTAGTTCTCAACTCTTACGATAACTCTTACGGTATGATAATCGAATGAAAAGTAAAATGGACTCTTTTAAGACAGATATATAAAACTAATGGAATAAAATCTATACATCGATAAAATCTATATGCGTTATGTAATATGCTTTTAGATTAGTTATCCGTCGAATTTCATACTTTTGAAACGATAAATCCAACTTATTTAACTCTTGTTAAATTGGTAGGATCAGTTAACAAAGAAGAGGTTCTTGGAGTGCACAACAAATACAGACTTATGGCAGCACAAAAGTATCATGCCAAGAATATTTTGAATATGATATGGGATAATGAAGTTGCTATGGTTGCCCAGAGATGGGCTGAAAATTGTCATATTGGTCACGACGGAAATTCCCAACGAATAATTCCAGGTATATGGTATATTCTGCACTGATAATTTTATTCTGTGGCCAGCAGAATATTTCATGAAAATAAGAATCACGACTATACAGTCTTATATTAGCAAAGATAAATTTAATTAGTAGTGTTTGTAATGCAAACGTTTTAATGACATTTATTAAATTTGGCATTGAAGTATTTAAGTCTTGAATATAATGTCCTTTTATTTTTTCACTTTCAGAAAAAATATAAAGTTATCAGAGTTAACTCAATTGGATTTTAAATCTTAAAAATAATTAAACCAATAATATTCTACATATGATAATTGAAACACATGCCAACAGTGTACAAATTCTTATATATATTATAGAAAAAAGGAGAAATATTAAATTCTTATTGAGACCTTTCATTGTTTTAGCATAAGAGAAGTGCTAGAGACAAATAGTTGTTAAAATGTCTTCTTGGTTTGTACTAATTTTGCCATTTTCAGTTTCGCAGTTTGTTGATTGACCTTTTGATTTGTTTTTTCTTCTCCAATCCCAAAAAATAAGAATTATTTTTCTCCCCGACTTCTACCCTCTTCTCTCTTCTGTTTTAGCATAATAAGACTGTAGCTTTTTAGCTGGACCATTCGGTTCTCTCCCATATCGTGTTGCATGTTTTATCTGCTGTAAGATCAACGCGTTTTAAGTCTGATATTTGTAGTATGATTGAATTGAAAGGAACATATAATGACAATATATAGCATCGAACAAGTGCCTGAATTTAACTTCCATATATCTATTTCTAAATTTTGATTTTAACTAAATTTGAAACACATGTTGCATATTTGTCAGATATTTATAGTGAATAATCAATTTTTATACCAAAATTAAGGTTTTAAAAGAGAGTTAAAAAATTAAAAATCTTTTTGAGATTGGTCCTTATTAACATTGCGGCTACAAATTGCACTAAAGGCATTTTTAGTCAGTTATTTAGTTAGGTCCAAGAAATGAAGAAGGAACGAATAAATGTCAAAAATATACCGAATTTCATTATTTACTTTTTTTTAAAAAAAAGGGGGTTTGTTTTTATGTGTGTGTTTTTTTAGAAATCAAAATTTAGAGAACTAAAATAAGTTTTCTCAGAAATGCATCGGTGCATTAATGTCAATAAGAATGTTTTGTATCAAAGTAAGTAGGGATATATTTCCATGTTTACAAATACCTTAGCATTGTACCTAAGGGATATTATCAAAACAAGTCACACACTGTGACATCCGCCAAGAGAATGCACAGCAGTGTGAGTTTAGCTCTGGTAACCTTCACCAGTACCCTGGAAATGTAACCCGGCCTCATCTATCTCTTCCTTTATCCTGATATAGGCCAAAGCAAAGTAAAAATTCACAGCAATCTTCTTCTTTAGCTCAATTGTCCAGAAAAATATTAAGAATTTTTTTCCGTATAGTTCATTTTACTAACTTATTCTGTCATTTACTGTACACGTTTGGCTTTTATCGTGTCTGTAAATAAATATATTAATTGTAAATATTGTGATGAAACATGTATAAAGCATTTAAGAATCTTGGAATTTTTATACTCAGAGTAATTATATATTACTGACACTACTGTTATATTTATTTGTTTTGTCACTGACAATATATATATAATTTTTCTATATAGGTAGATTTACTGTTGGTCAAAATATTGCAAGTTCGGATTACGAAATTTCTTGGGAAATTGTAGTACAACTGTTCTACAATGAAACCAAAGATTTTATATTCGACAGTACAACAAATATACTGGAAAAAATTGGTCATTTTACACAGGTATATTAATTATGTTAAATATATATCATATGATGGCAAGGAAATAAAATATTCATATATCACAAGACTGAGCAGTATAAATTTATCTATAAACCCTGTCATATAATATTGAGAACAGTAGAAAACTAAGTATTAGCGAGATATAACACTATTTTGTTAAAATAGGAGAAGATCCTTTATCTTCCTAATATTGAACTTTTTTGTTGTTCAATAACTCCAGTGTCAAGGAATCTCTCTAATAAATATTTTAAAAAGCATTAGGATTTAAGGAAGCCGGAGTTGGAACTTGTAAAATAGTTCACACTGATAAATAGCCATCAGATTTGGTGTGATACTTCCTCTGGGTAAACTGAATATAGATAACTCGCTGGCTTTCTAAATTTTGCCTTTTTAAGATGGTCGCCATATTGCCAAATTTATGTCACTTTGCTCATATATTGTATTTAAAATTATACATCAGACAATTTTACAGTGAGTAATTCGTTGCGAACGATAAGTGATGCTTCATAGAGAACAATCAACGTGTGATGTCGACTGTAAAATTTCTCTTATATATATAACTCCCAATTTCCAAATTCATCGCTGATTCTAATGTCATCATAAGAGACATTCTGAGGGAGTACTGCACTTAAATGACGAAATTTTAAAACCATATCATGCATGACAAGCGGATAATTCCTTTATCGTAAAGCATTTCATAACCGGTGAACGCATTAAAAAAGAAACGCTCTTTCTTAGTATCCTCTAAGAAGTCACTATCGACAATGTTTTTCTTACCAAGCATTACCTTTAAGACAGATATTAGCAAGAAGTTTCCTCTCACTTATTTAGAATTGCTTCTCTGGAATGCATCCTATTGTATCGACTTCTTGATTATAATGTTTTGTTCATGGTATGACCAATGATTTTGTTTAAGCAATAAATTTCGCCAGTTTTCATCCTTTGGTTATCTATGAACTCTCAGTTCTTAATAAAAGTAAAAAATACCGTTATAATTAAATTTGAATCTATGGTTAAAACTGTAATTCATTACACGGTTATGATTTTAGTGTGAATAAGAAATTTTAAATACCAGAAGATAACATTTAAAGGTATCAGACACATTACAAACAAAAAAATATTTATCTGCCATTGTGTTTTCATGGCTGTCATTTTGAAAAAAGATCCAAAGGCGCTTCATATCACTTTTCATGCTTGTATCACCAAGTAAACTGTTTTGTAATTTCTTAGGGGTTTGCCGATCTACTAAAAATAAGCTGTTCAGTTTTACCTTTTTTGCACTGTGATTTGTTATGCAGGATTTCAAAGTTTTATTGCTTTGCCACCTGGCTTTCCTCATGTTTTTGCTTCTACCTGCACTGATGGATTAGGAGGACACCTGATGATCGGCGGATTTATATTCATTGACAACGTTCTTTTTTTATACTTTCATTGAAAACTGAGATTTCACACAGAACTAATAATTAAACAGAGAATTCCAACCCTTTTTGCGCAGTTTTACTAAAACTTTTTGAGGTATATCGACAAGTTATTTTATTTAAACTTCATATTTTTTTTATTTTAGTGTTTGAAACATGGAAATTCGTTTTGGGCTCTATTTTTCATATAATTTTTATTCATATTTTTTGGAATTTTACCCGTTTGTACAGTGCCCATCCGAGTGCGTGCTTACTTTTCATTTAAAACTGAAATTAAAAATATGTATTGCTTTTTGAATTTTTCTATCTTTTTTCAGAATTTTTATTTATCGTTTGTAATTACCCGATAAAGTTCCTCTACTTGAACAAAATATACAGTTTCTTTCAATTTTGTATTTCACTATATTGTCTTACATTACCTTATGAATTACCTTCCTTAACTATTTACATCAGTGAAGAATAATTAATAGCAACTACTTAGGTTCAAAAAGGTATTTTTCCTGGGTATGGGAAACTAATTATATCATAAAATTTCATGTTTCAGTTGACCTGGGCCGACTCTTACATTTTGGGATGCGGCTATGCTGTGTGTGATAAAACCCATTTTTATGTGTGTAATTATGCACCAAGGTAAAATAATGTTATCCCAAATAATTACTATGAAATTAATGTTGAAAAAGCTAAAATTTGTGTAGACTGCAAAATATAAGTTAAAATTGACCTAATATACCTAAAATACTTATTGTTATTGGTTGAAAGTTCATGTAATCTAGCATATCTAGCCGGAGTAGAGAATACATTGTGCTGCGTATATACTCTAATTTAATAAATTAATATACTAAGGAGCCAAAGAAACATGGGATTGTGGAAATGTAAAAGTATATGGACAGGAAGTAGAAAATTTTATTAACAATATAAACTGTTTAGTTCAGTATTAAGTTATTAACAAGAAAGTCAATATTAGTACCAATAAAACCATATTTACAGATTTAATAATAATGCTGTGAAGTTATCCTTTACTGATAAGTCTTTTTTTATTCAAAAATATTTGATTTATCCATTTTTTCTTGAAAATAAAATTTGCATAAATCTTCAAAAGGGAGAAAACTATTTAGAATAGTTCTGAGATATGGCTAAAATTAATATTTGAATCCATGAATAAACTTCAATTTGAAAAGGGGCAAAATAAATGTTTTAAATCACTCATAGTGTTTACAATAAGGCAAGTATATAAAGAATAAGGTCTATAGCCAGTTTGTTTAAAGTCATATAAACTGTAACTTAAATATTATTCTCGGTATAAGCACAAATACTAATAATAAGATTATTTTTTAATAAAGGAATAGAGTGTGTACCTGGACAATTGTACGTCTTCTTGGGTAAATTGTCATTAGATGGAGAATGTTATTCCTTAGAGATATTCTAATCAGATTTTGAAAAGTAGTTAAAATATTTCAATAAGACTAAAAAAAAAAACAAATCATTTCATAAAATTTAAGAACTCAGAAAAAATGAGGTTCAATATATTAAGTTTGACTTTGGTTCGAGATTTGTTTTAGACATACCGTTTTTTTAATGATAAAAAAGTAAATAGGGAAGCAGAAGAATTTGTAGAGTTTGCTTTGACATAAAATACCAAAAACCAATGTCCCAAAATATTAAAAGGATTGGTTGACTAGAACAACAATTATCATGCGGAACAAAATACAAATCCTTGTCAAAATCCAAAAAACGTTACTTTACCAAGATCACGATATTGGACTTCCTAAACAAATGGAAAAAATATAACTACCGTCAAATGAATATGCAAATAAAAACAGCTGAACATTATCATACAAAATTATTACTCTCGCGTATTTAAAGTACAAAAAATCTGAGAAAAGAAACAAAAAGCACACTCGATGGTTACTTAATGCATTAAAAAGTAAAGAAAAAATATCGAAGGTTTCTTGAAAAGTTATCATATTGCAATGGTCACCTAACCTGAATTTTTTTTTTTAAAAGTTGGATAAATGAGATTATATATAACTTAATTAACCTTAAGGGAAGGGATGAATTTGCAATTTTTTTCCTTCCCTCAGTGGGATTATATATCTTTTATGATTATTTAAATGAACTTGTTAATAATGATACCTGCATAAAAGAATCTTTCAACTTTTTTTCTTTCCAGTGGTAATCATTTAGATGATTTAGAACATCCCTTTTCAACTACTGGACAAACAGTAACACTGTATGGTGGGTGTTTGAGTATTTCTTAATTCGATTAAGTAATGATATGATTCATAAAACACGAAACTGTATTCATCCCATTTATCTACGTTTAAATACGTTTAATTTTTTAGTAGTGTTACATATATCACTAAAAAAACTTCTAAGTTTTTAATCAATTACTTTGTGTATTAGACATTACTGATCCTAGACTATGCAGCATCGAAAGGGACATGTAATTTTTTTGCAATAATTTATATTCTAGTTCTGATAATTTTGCCCTTACATTTATAAACGTTTTTAACACGACATTTTATTGAAACGTTTAAATGACATTTTAAAGGCAAGGAGGATCATAATCTGGACTCACTTACCACATAACTTGAGAAGTGGGGACTAGTTTTAGCTCACCCTGGCAAAAAATGCGGCAATTTGAGCTTTTCTAATCACTTTGAATTCGTCTTCGTCGTCGGCGGTGGCGTAGTCATAAACTTTCTACTTTTTTATCAACTACTCCGAAACCACTGGACCAACATTTGGTGGAATGATCCTTTTTAATTCCCTTTAAAGATTGTTTTTAGATATTCAGGGTACCATCCAAGATTTCCGTCATGATCGGACGTGATTAAACATTGGACCCTATTGGAAATTTAACATTTATATTAAACATTAAAATATCTCCGACACCACTGAGGTAAACATAACTTTGGTAGAATGGTCCTTGGATGGACCCATTTGATAAAAAGTGTTCAATTTTTGCCGAGGGTCATCTTACATAGTCTTCGTGGCCGGACTTCAATTTTCGTCAACTTCTCTGAAACTTGTAATCCAAAGCGGAATGATACTTGTGTGGTCCTATTTCTATGGGCACCATCCAATATGGCCGCAAAACTAGTTTAAAATGAGAGTATATCGTTTTCAACAAATTCTCTTTCACCATCGAGCCACTTTTTATGTTTTTTTATTTTTTATTTTTTTATTTATTTTTTATTTTTTTTTTGTCGGACTAATTTTTACAATAGGCATATGGAAATTTCCTATTCTCGTCAACTCATTGAAACCGCTGAGCCAATCATTACCGCACTAAAACATGTTATATTTTTTTTATCTAAAGATATGCTTCACATTGGTTATTAACTCTGGCGAGGAAAGGAAAATATAACAGAAAGCTTTTCAGAAAAGTACCGTTTGTTTACAGTAAAATATAAAAAAAATACTCTGCACTGAACGAAGAATGATTTGCTCTGCACATCATACCATTTAAACTCAAAGGAGGAAAGCATTAATGATAAAACATTAATACTTTCTACAGACTGCCTGGAATTTTAAAAATCTTCGTGCAAAACAGTTATTTGATTTCCGTTGCTTTTAACACTAATTTACGATAATATGGGGTGTTTCAAGTACATATCACTAATGTACACCAATCGAAATTTGCCACGACTTAAGTCGAAATATATCGAAAGTTCAGCTATGAAGTATGTCATGTTATATATCGTTGGAATTCTAATTTTTTGCCGCAACTCATCCTGCAGTTAAAATTTTAATTTTCCTCAGCACAAAAAAAAATTCTCATCACCCCTCTATGTTAAATTTTTGACATTGAAAAAAAAATGTCTCAAAATGGCATGTTTTTGTGGAGAAATATCCCGCTACAATATTATAACCAAAATATAATTCAATTTTATTCTTAAAATTTCATTTTTTATCCGTCATAAAACCACAAAAAATATAAATTTTATCATGTCTTGTTACTCAAAACCATTAATTTATTGCACCATCAAAATGAAGCAAATTTAGAAAGTCGAAAAAATTAACATTACATCCTATGGGGAAATTTTTTATTTCGAGTTAAAATAAATTTTAATCTACAGTTTCAACTGCGGCAAAAAATTACAATTTCAACGATATATATTATGATATATTTCACTGTAAAACTTTTGATACAGGTTCACTTTTGTTGTGGCAAAATTCGTTTGGTGTACTATAAGGTAAAATCTATGAAAAATCAAGAGAAATCCTTTTTCCGCAATATTTTTAAATTCTAACACTGTCTTAACAAATTTTTCTGCTTATTTTGGTTCAGATTGAATGTAAAATATCTGAAAAACATGCATAAACTTCTACAAATCTTGTTATCTTTAATATCAGCAGCGAGCAACCTTAACAGTGAATAGAAATATCTGACATTTATTAGAAACCTCTTTAACCCTTAATAAGGCCAAACCAGATGAATATCTCGTTCAACGCATTCCCTGCCTATTTAAAAAGCTAGGTAAGAAATAAAAATTCCTGCGTCTGGAAAGCAACCTCTCGCATCCAGATAAAAAATTAAGATGCAATATGACTGCCTGGCATACTTTATGTCACATTCAACACTGTTGTAGTCTATTCAGTGTTCGGTAAATACTATGAATGAAAAAACAAAAACAAGAGAAGTGGCAAAAAGTCGTTATCGTCTGCCTGAATGTTGTTCACGAGCAAATCGTTATTCTCTGCCTGAACGTTGTTCTGTTCCTGAGCAGGCAAATCGTTATTGTCTGCCCGAACGTTGTTCCTGAACAGGCGAATTGTTATTGTCTGCCTGAACTTGTTCCTGAGCAGACAAATCGTTATTGTCTGCCTGAACGTTGTTCTTAAGCAAATCGTCGTCTACCTGAACGCTGTTCCTGTGCATGCAAAACGTTATTGTCTGCCTAAACATTGTTCCTGAGTCTGCCTAAACGTTGTTCCTAAGCAAATCGTTATTGGCTGCCTGACCGTTGTTCCTGAGCAAATCGTTATCGTCTGCCTGAACATTGTTCCTGAGTCTGGCTGAACGTTGTTCCTGAGCAAATCGTTATTGTCTGCCTGAACGTTGTTCCTGAGCAAAATTTTTATGTAGCTTTTTATGGAAAGCCAACGGGGTCAAAATTCTTGATTTGTATATTGTCAATTTGT
>JARWCS010329709.1:0-12240 GCA_034783895.1 Geukensia demissa | reverse complement strand
AGAGATACAGGCTCCTTGGAGCCTCTGGTTATACAACCACAAAACTTTGCCGTTGTCGTGGTTGTATTATGGGTATGTCATCTTCAGATAAGACATTTAGTGTGTCCACTATGTTATGAGCTTTGCTGAGGTTGCTCTTTTATACTAGAAAGTAAAAAAAAACATCATTCTTTTACTTTTAGGTCTTGTGAAGTTACATTTGAATAAGTATGGAAAAGCCAAGGCATTGATTAAACTTGGAGAAGAATGTTGTACAACACATCAAATCAATATAAATCCATTTACGAAATATGAAGAAGCACATAACAGTGTACATAATGAAATAGAAGGCATTACCAGAAAACTTGATGTTTTAGAAGCAGATTTGTCTGAAAAAATAAGAAAAAACACAATAAGTAGAAGCGACAAAGAATCCAAAAGAAATGAAATCAGTAGGTTGAAAAAGCTGAAAGAAATTAAAGTGTCAGAATTAAACCGAATTTCCAAAAATTGGGCTTTGTTTTTAGACAAGATTTTAAAAAAGTGTCCTGAAAATAAAAAACTGGAAGAAAAAGGCTGGAAACTATTGTACAGAAATCTGCAAGAGAATTAAAAAACCAACTTGGATCCATCAACAAGAAAGATATCGGAAAAAAGGTAGAAGTAGTAGCACAAGGACATATTATAGTAGGAAAAGGAACACTGAAGAAGGTCACCAATGAAGTTTGCACTGTCCTTTACTGTACTTTAATACAAAAGATGCTCAATATTGCGATTTACAGTCAGATCTCTTTGATCCGGATTTTACCATTCCTAATTCAGCAACCTTTATTAAAAAGAATGTGAAACTTTGTTCCTATGCTGACGCTAATACATTGACATTTAGTGTAGAAGATGGTTCATCTGCTGGGTCTGGAAATGAATATGACAATTGCAGTGATTCCAACAACAATTCATATGATACTCTGATTATGAATGTAGATTCAGAAGAAAGTGATAGTGTCGAAATGCTTGACAGTTGGACTGAATGTAAAGATTCTGAGGATGATGTTCTTGAAGAGACACAGTTAACACATTCAATTAACACAGAAAACAAACGTAAAGAGTTGTCATCGTCAGTCAACTCAACCAACGTGCAGAAAAAGTCATCACTGTCTGTTAACCTAGACAGTATGCAGAAAAAGGTGTCACTTTCTGTAAACCGGGACAAAATACAAAAAGGGTCATCACTATCAGTAAATCCATACAACAAACAGAAAGAGTTGTCACCATCTGTATACATAGCGGAAAAGTTATCATTGTCAATACAATCAGACAACATACCTGAGTCACTGTCAGTAAATCCATACAGAAGGAAAGAGTCGTCACTGTCAGAAAATTCAGACAACATCCAAGAGACATCACTGCCCATCAACTCAGACAAAATACAGGAAGAATTATCACCGCCAGTAAACCCTGACAACATACAAAAAGAGTCATCACCATCCGTATATTCAGACAATATACATAAGAAGGTGTCACAGTCAGTGAACCCTGAAAGCATACAGAAAGAGTCATCAGAGTCAGTGAACTCGGATAGCAGACCAAAAGAGTCTCCACAGGCAGTTAACTCAGACAAATTACAGAAAGAGTCGTTACAGTCGGTTAACTCAGACAGCATACAGAATGAGTCATCATCTTCAGTAAACCAAGACAACACACAAACTTCGTCAGCATTAGCAAACACCGTAAACGTACCAGATAACATTAAAATCATAGATATTGATGACTGCCAATTTACAACATTAGGGTTTACAAATCTAAGCAGTGCTTGTACTGGAATTTGCTTAAAACTTTTTGAACTTCATTTATGTGGTGAAGGTTTAAGTAAAGAAAAATGTTCCCATTTACAAGATACAAACATTTATGCACAACTTTACAAAGAAGTTATAAATGAAATGGTGTCCTTTTGGAACCAACATCATTTGGAACCCCTTAATACTCTTCATGCTTTGAAATTACCAGTGTTTGAAAAAATGCAAGACAATCTATTAATTAAGGAAATTATTTGGCATACCACTTTAATAGATAAATCTAGTGAATCATGTCTCCAATTCTTTGAGAATTGTATTAAAAGCAAAAAGGACCATGCTATCATTTTCACATTTCCTCCAGACAAGAGTTTTGTTTGCCTTATTGATAGACAAGGGAATCAGTTATTGTTTGACTCTCATGTTAGATATTGTGATGCAAACACAA
Source organism: Geukensia demissa (assembly GCA_034783895.1). Lineage (NCBI taxonomy): Eukaryota > Metazoa > Mollusca > Bivalvia > Mytilida > Mytilidae > Geukensia > Geukensia demissa. Next base: position 10,023 of record JARWCS010329709.1, on the reverse strand, counting down.
CATTTGAGGAGGCTGCTTCATTGCCTTGTACTCGTGGTCATATAGCCTTTTCAGAAGAAGAAAACTTGAGAGACATGTACGATTATGTTTTTAAGTATCTTTGTACTACACTTAAATGTGACAACACATACGGATTTTTGGCAGGGTTTTCAAAAAACTGAATTGTAATGTAAATATTGGCAAACAAGAAAAGCTGCCGCAATCTTATTACTTAATAGACAAATCATTTTCTAAAGATGAAATTTACAAATTAAAAAGATCTGTAAAAAAGAAAATATACATAGGGATGCTAGAAGATCAAAAGCTGAGAAAAATTCAATTTGGTATGACCTAAATGTATGTAATAAAACATGGGATGAATCCATAGAAGCACTCATTAAATGTGTTAACAATAAACAGAATAATTTGAAAATAAGAATTAAGGCAAATCCTTTATTGATTTGTGCAGATTTGATTGATAAACATCAGCGTGTGTTGATTACATGATTTGTATGATAAATATGCACAGGAGTCTGTAAAGGACTATAAGCAGGGTGGAATAACTAAAATATCTAATTTTACCTATAAGAGCACAGATGCTAGAGATTTTTTTCAAAGAAATTTGCCGGTTTTAAATGTTTATAAATTATACAAGGACAGTATTGCTTCGTTTGTTGTCAAAAAGGTGTCTAGCGTAAAATTGGATAAATTAATTGACGATGTTAACTGGCTGAATAAAGAAAATTTGTTGAAAGAAAGTGTTGCTGAAAGGTTACAAGGAATTGTTAAACCATGTTTAGACTATGCATCAACCGAAAGGGACATGCAAATACTTAAGCTTATTTTGTACAAGATAACTTCTTCCAATTTTATGAGATCAGGAAAACTGGGTGTAAAATTCAGCAAATCAAGTATATGTAATGCTAAAAGTGTTACCCTTTACAAATTACATTGTAAGAATGACACATCAAACTTTGTAGAGAGTAGACTCAAAGGTGCTGGACGACCAGAATTTTGTGAAAAATATAAAGACTTAACAATGATACTATTAAATCTTTTTGACAGCTGTAAAGAGGGACTTCGATCGCATCCCAGACTCATTTGTGACACTTTATTTTTGGAAGTTAAGTGGATGAATATGCCAAGAGCAGTCTCGATTTAAAACCAAATGTATGATGTTCCAATTAAACTGTCTACTGCTTATACTTATACTAAGAATTACAAGTCTGGAACTCACCAATCGAAAAGACACCAGTTTTCATCAGTATCAAATATATCTCTTCATAAATCAACTAGAGACCTTAACGTTAGTCCCTCTATTAACTCTCATTTTTGTACGGCTGATGTTCAGTATTCATTAATATATTTTCACTTGTATGAAGGATCTGTGATAACGAGAGATAACAAAGCCAAAGTTCACTGTGATGTTGAAGTGGTGCAGAGGCCCTCCAAATCTTGATTTAAGGTTCGATACTGTGATCACGATTGGGAAAGGTAAACCGACAAAACCATTACTCCAACGACATATCAGTTTGTTAATTTAAGTAACACTACAAAGGAAGAGGTTCTGCTATCTGAACTTGATGGAATACCAATGGTAAAACCAAGAGTAAATGGGCCAGGTCTAACATTAATTAAGGCAAGTTTTTTCGAACCAGAATCCTGTTTCAGACATATGAATGAACTTTTATTTGTAATGTCTTTAGATGATATTAAAGACCATTTTATAAAATGTGACCGATTTGTATCACAGTTGTTAGTAACAGTTGACGGAGGCGGGGATGAAAGGCCCAGAAATAAATTAACCCATTTTATGATAATTCTTTTGAGATGGCCTTTGGACATGGATAAAGTAAAAACAATATCATATGCTGAGAAGGACTCAAAGCTTCACTCTGTTGAACGTATACATCCTGCAGAAAATCTCGCACTGAGCCAAAATGGAATAATATCTTCCCATTATGTTTATGACAATTAAGATAATGAATATGGATTTGTTGATTTTGAAAAAATGAAAGCAAATATGAATGCTGCAGCAGATGAGGCTGTTAACCGTATTACAGGGACACCCTTTTGTAATGCCCTTTTAAAAAGTCTTCGTGCTCCAAATGTAGATGACTGGGTGATAAAGCCAGAATATGAATCTAAACTCCAAGCATTTTTGTCTTCAGATACTACAGATAACAGAGTCAAAACAAATTTTGTTATATGTCCAAGAGGAGACATTTGGAGTAAGCTTTGTTCAATGTACAATTTATCTGAAGAAAAGACGAAGTCTGCTATACATTTATATAATTCAGCTTACGAGCCTGGAAATTTTTGGCAGCAACATTACGCATTCAGTGTTTATTGGCGGGGTGATCAGGTCAGACGTTTTCAGATTCAACCGATCATTGTTGTTGGTAGATTACCCTAATTTCACTATCTTCCGTACACTCAAGTTCAAAAATTTTTGAATATTTTGAAACAGAAAACATTGAAATGCCAGAGTGGTTGAAAATACCAGATTTTTACTTGCCGTCTCGTAATTTGAAGTTTTTGTATAGTGAACATCGTGAAAAGTTTGAAGAGGCTGATTTTGTAAAATCTGTTAGTCATTTAATAGGCATATCTGTTACTGAAATAGAAAAATACTTGGCAAATATGGAAAAGAAAGAGAAGGAGAAAAATGCATATAAAGAGTTAATGGTACGTTTCAAAAACTCTCCTATTGGAAATTTAAGTATGGCTGACTTGAAGTTAGTTCTAAAAAACATGAAAGTTTCAGTTCATACCAAAGTCACCCATAAAGGTGAACTAAGGCAAATAGTTGAAGATAATTTGAAAAAACTGGGAGGTGATTTAGAAGACTATATGTGAAAAAAATGTATTTAGTATATAGGTGTTTCAGTATGACAGTTATAATGTGAACGGAATACATGTATATTGTAAGGCCTAAAAATTTTGTGTTTCTGACAATCATACCAATCGTGATTTTTAACAGTTAAAAGGTAGTAAATGTAGAAAATTTTATCTTTTCATAAATGTAGAATACAGGTGACTGTGACTGTCGTTTTAGCACACTAAAATAGACGATTTTAACCAAATTTGATCATCAGAACCATTGGGGTAAATTTCATAATTTATTACAGCACCAGGTCCAAAATTTTATATAAGTTACCAGAAATATTTATGTGTATGATCAGGCTTAAAAACAAATTGTTTTTTTGGTGCTCCCTGACAATTCCTAGCATGGTGAGCATAGGTAGCAGATATTTTTTAACATAGTCTGGACAGTGTTTTTGTAGATACTATTACAGGATTTGGTCAAAATTTTGGGATGGATATGCAAGCAAATTTATTAAAAATAAATGGTGACAAAAAAGGTTTTGAGTATGGCACGGTAGAACCCTAAAGAAACCTCTTAATTTAGGCCAAATGTGTTCAAGATAACAAGAGTCAATTGTTTAATACCTACATGTACTCATAAAGATGTAGTAAATTTAGAATGTTATCTAATCATAAAGTGTGTCGCGTACAACAAGGACAAACTTTGAAGAGACAAGTAAAAAAATATATAACAGAAATTTGCATGGAGATAATGCATGTTAGTTAAGATAAATGTTAATTATAACCATTTAAAAGATATTTGATAGCTCCTAGATTAAGGACATTTTGGCCCATAAATATAAAAAAGAATGGAAGTTAATTTTACTGAAGAACGGCATATGCTGCCATTAGGCAATGTAAATTCTCAGTTTGTCTTTGGTTGCATTGTGTTTATAGTCCTGTAAATAGAAATTCCATTTGAAATTGATTTTACATTATGGTCTTTCCGGTGAACCATTAGACGTGAACACCAACTCATGGATGAATTAACTAAACTGATAGAGGAACTGGTATTGAATCTGTAGGAGATTTAAATCCAGTTGATTGGTAAACAGTAGGAGATTTTTCACTCTAGAAATCTATCAGGACTGTTGGAAACTCCTAAACAATGGGACAACAATGGTGTTGATTAATTAACAATAGGAACTTGTTCCTATAGAAAAATATTTCAGTACTGAAAACTCCTCAGTACATCTGCTAAAATTAAAACTTCTACAGATTAAATACCAGTTCCTCTATCAGTTTAGTAAATTCATTCATGAGTTGGTGTTCAATCACGTCTAATGGTTCACCGGAAAGACAATAATATATCCTACTCAATGAGTGGGTGGTGTATTAGAATTAATCAGTCAGTCGTTCAATCTGTCCATTTCTGTCACAATCTGTCACACTGAAGAAATGAATTATCAGTTTGGTATGAAACTACATAAACCTGGGATATATGTTGTAAATGATTTTGGTTGCTTTCTGATGTAATCCTCCTGATTAGCTGAACTTCAAATTTTTCAGTGTATGTAATTATAGCGAAAATTTGTCACAAATATCTTGATTTCAAAATTTGGTATGCATCTTCATATTGTTGAAATGCATTGTAAGTAATTTTGGTTGCTGTATGATATTCAACTTTCTGTTTATCCGGATTTCCAAGGAGTGGGGTATACCTAGCACAACAATTGCAACATTGTGTTTTACTTTAAAAGTTTTAGATAAGATTTGACTATCTGGTTAAAGTTTGTTTGTTCATCTTGCTGCTAATGATATTCCAATGATTTTGCAGCAGTTGGTGTTTGAAAATACATATCAAGTTTACTTGTTTTGGCTATTGCAGAGTTGTTGGCCTAGGATAAGTGACAAATGCACTTTTATTTTTGAATATTTCTACAACAAAATATAGGTCGAGATTTTTATAATCATGAATTTTACTGTACCAGCTTTTTGAAGATAGAAATTGGAAAAGTATATAATAGCATTACTCCTTTTGATACAAGTCTTCAGTATTTTAGGACAATACTACTAGTCTAACCACGAAATACAGGTCAAGTTAATTCAGTATGTTAGTTCAAATGGCAGACAGGAGGGAACTGTGCACTTCTAATTTTGACTAGCTGGAACAGTGATGCTTGTGGTTTTTTTAAGGAATTACATAAGCATTCAGTCTGTAAATCTTGAACCAAATATGTATTTTGATGGTCATGTAAACCATTCAGTTCTAGGCATATTAGACCCTTTGACAATGCATACAGCTAAATATGTACAGTTTACTTTTGTTGTTGTGTTATTCATGAGTTTATTCACTATTAAAACTGGTTCCCAATTTTAGTCCTTTTTTTACCTTTTAATAACATGTTATTCGGTGATAAAGAAGAATGATAAAGCTGCAATCCCATTAAAAATATGCAGAAAAGGAGCAGATGTGGAGAAATGCCACAAATGCTCCAGCACATTACTACATGGGCACAAGTGACAATAGAAATACACACTTAAGAGGTAACCATGAGGTCTTCAATATATGAATTCCACAAACAGCAAGAGCTCTAAATTGCCCTGACAAAAAAGAGTGATGATTCTTTGGTCACAGCACAATGGCAAATTCGTCATGTAGTTTACTAAAATTATAACAAGGCAAAGATATTTCAATGACCAACAGTTCCTGGCTTTGGATATGCACACAAAAACTTATCATGGGGTGAAACTAGTTTTATAAAGGCCTTTACCATCCCACTTTTCCTGTATGGTGTATAATCAAAACAGACAATAAAAATCCATCCAAACTGTTATATTTATTTATGATATGACATTTGGCTGCATCTTTATATAAAAAGAGAAGATATGGTATAAATGCACCAGAGACCACACTCCATCTACCATACGGAACTCAATTAATAAACTAGAGGTCTTCAAAAGGCCTTCAACAATGGTGGAATCCCATTCTTATGATGAGCTCTAGAATGCCCCGCTAAACAAAACGTGTATACGTAAAATAAAATCAATACTGACTGAATGTAACAACAAAAACTACAAAAAACATGAAAAAAGTACAAAGATAACTAATGACCTCGACTCCTGACTTGGGACAGGCACATGAAACATGCGGTGGGGTTAAACTATTTAGATTGGATAACATTTGTTATTAGTTCGCCTCTACGTAGTAGAGGAGGACTATTGGAGTACCCTCGGCGTCCGTGTCCAGAGCCATATCTCAGAAACCAAAACACCTACAACAATGATGCTTCCTGATGCAACACATTCTCTCAGAATATTTAGGTCATGTGACCTATTTTTCATGGTTGAATGACTTCGAATCAGTTTGGGGTCCGACTTGATATGTGATACTACATGACCTACAATCATGTAACTTGGTGTGTAGATGCATCTTTGGGAGTCTGGAAGGTTCCAACCAAAATTATGTAACTTTGACCTACTTTTCATGTTTCACTGACTCATGTTCACTTTTACGTCCGAGTTTAGTTCTCAGGTACTGTGTGACCTATCATCCTGTATCTGCATGTGTGTATGTGTCTTGGGGAGTCTGGCAGCCTCCCACCCAAATTAGGTCACTTTGACCTACTTTGCATGCTTCATTTACTCAGGTTCACTTTTACGTCCGAGTGGAGATCTGGGGTACTATGTGACCTACCATCCTGCAACTGCTTGTGTGGATGCGTCTTTGAGAGTCTGGCAGCATTCCACCAAAGTTAGGTCACTTTGACCTACTTTTCATGCTTCGTTGACTCAGGTTCTGTAACTGCTTGTTTGGATGTGTCTTGAAGAGTCTGATATGACATATGCCTGCTCGTGACACTTATTACTGGACATGGGAATCTCATGGCAGGTGATGCATAGCAAGAGATGCTTACCTAGTCTCACTCCAATGGAGATCATGCTATTTCTACAATTGTAACTCCCTGTGTTTGTCCGTCTATGTGGACTCAAAGGGACCTCAGTATACTACTTTAATATTCAAGTCAATTCCCACCATATTGCCATGTATAATGTCGACAACAACATGTGCTTTGGATCCTGGCTTTGACCTATATTTTATGGTTGAACTACTGGGTTTGGAAGAATTGTTTTAGTCCACTTCCAATTACTGACAACTTTGTTGAAGTTGCTGTCAGTTGTCTGGATTCCTGTGTTCAAAACTTATGTCTCAAACCAGAGCACAACAAAATTTCATGAAACTATTTGAAATTACACATTAGTGGTATTAAATATAAACAATGACAAAACTGAACAGTAGTTAAAACTTTATTCTGTTTCAAAAATTTTATGCAAGGTTCACTTAAATTTAGACATTCTGTCTTCCTACTACAGTATGATGTGAATGGTGAAAAGACTGCATTAAACCTTGAAATACTTTTCATCATGTTGACAATAAAAGTACATTAAATTTATGATAATAAGTTCAAAAGGATCTGAACTATAGTGATGACACAAAGAATATATTATTCTTGACTGTAAAGTTCGTAAGTAGGAACTCAGTGAGCCTGTTACATTTTAAAGACTAACACTTCATACTAATTTACATTGAAAAAATAGCATACCACTTTAACTTATCATTACAAACACACAAATATATGAAATGTATCGGCAAAGAATTCCATTATAGGGTAACCTTTTTGGATAAAAAAATCAATATTTAGATTTGCGGAAAAAAAATCTATGGGTGGTGGGTTTCACTGATTTTTTTAAGATTCCATAGGTTGTTGGTCTTGACATAATTTAAATTCTATTGGTGGTGGTTTAAAGATTAAATTGATTTCTATGGGTGGTGGGGGTAAAAAAAAAGTGCAGTCCCTGGGGGGGGACATAGTATTTTCTGGAACAGCCCTAATGTTAAGTGGCTATTAAAATATCCAATATAGAATTCAGAGAAACAATATCTTGTACTGCTAAAACATTGATTAAAACATTCCACTGTTGCTAAACATTGATTTTCTACATTTTCAGTGTTTAAACCTGCAAATTTCTCAACAAGACTCAAACTTCGAATGTTTAACACTCCAGATTGTAGAAAATATGATTATTAATCCCTTACAGTGTTAGATTGTATATTTATTAATTTGCCCTTAATTAATGCAACAAAATTATGCAATATCCAACGTGTGGTTGTTTTTATTTACAACAAGAGTTTGACTTAAGTTTGGTTGTCTTTTATGTTTCAACTATGACCACAGAGTTAAATTTGGTACTTTTTTAGTGTTATCAAATGTGTCGAAAGGCTTTGATATTTTCATCCCTGGCCAAAGGGTTGATGTATAGAGAAGTTTGATATTTGGGCTAGAGGGACACTTGGATTTCTAGATGCCTTTATTATTATTTCCAAGTGGATGGGAATTCAACATTTCATCTGAAACCTAGTTAATCCATGGAAATTTGACCTCAATTTCACTTAAAGCAATTTTTTGAAAAATATTTTTTCAAACAGGAATATGACTTTGTGAATACATTGTAACAGCTTCATGCGGTTGTGAATAGCTTAATTATAAAGCATGCTGTGATTTGCTTAAATATTCTAGGAGGACCTGAATTTGAATTGAATGAATATTTAGTCTTCTAAGAGTAAAACTGTAAAATACATTGAAATTTTCTGAAAGAAAGAGAATTTATTTGCAGACAATAGCTCAGTGTGCTTGCCATATCTAATCACCAAAATTTATAGTTACTGCATGTGAACAATGCTCTTTGGAGGTTGTAAGCCATTGAAATCTAAATTGTGTCTTAATATCTTCTGAAAAATACCCTGTATGGAACTTTGGACAAAATCAACAAATAAAACATCATGAATGATATGAAATTTTTGGAAAAATTCTGTTGTGAAACAAACCATTGCCCTTTCCCTTTAATAATACTAACATATCATTACATTATTGTCTCTGATACATGTGATAAATGATTGTTTTTGTAAACGCTTCATGCAGATTTGTTGATATAATTGTATTTTATTTTTGTTAAGACTTTTGTAAGATTTGTGGCAGTTTTAAAATCCATTAAATACTTATTTGTTTGAATACTCAATATGCCGTTGTTTTTTAAGGAGATTCTTCTGCATTTTTGAAAAAAAACAATGTAATGAAAAAAATAAAAAAGGGAGACAACTTTTCAATTTAAATAATTCAGTCACAACATGTAAATGTTTTTTGCAAGAGTATGAGTTTACTGGGTTAAGATTTCTTTAGTTTTAAATTTTTTCCTTTACATTTATCAACCAACTTTCTTTTATATTTAGTTCAGTCACTGCCATCTCTCTATGAGCACATTTTAGTATAAAAATATGTCAAACAAAAAAACATTACAGCAGTACCACCAAGAGTGGTACTTGTATCAGAGTGAATTTACACAGTAACACCACTTCTGTACTATACTCCAACTTTCCCAAGTATGTCATATTGAAGCCCTGTGACTTTTTTCTGGCTGAATTATTAACATCAATCTTACAAACAATTGTATATTAACATTTGTTACAATCATTATTTTGTTAGTTGTCAATCATTTTATAGCCAGGATAATAACAAGTCATAGTTTTCTCAGATCTGTAGTTAATTTAATCTACGTTCCATTTTCCACACTCCAAATTACAATTTTTGACATATTTTTAAAGCTCTTTTGGTATGTAGGAACTGCATATTTGACCCAATGAGTTTGGTGTGGATTTAGTTTGTGTTAAAATGTCATTTGAAAATTTGCCAAATTTTGGGTTGGAAAAAAAAGACATAATGTAGATATATTTTTAATCTGAAATTTTGATTATAAGAAAAAAATGTAAATAAGGCTTTAAATAAATAAAGTTTTGAGCCTGGATTGTTATGCAGCATCAATATGAATGCTATCTTTTTCTACTGTGTCTCTCAATGCAAAATCAGTTTTCATGTTGTGGAACATATTTAACCAATGTTTAAGTATTCATAGTTGTTTTAAAGATGTTTGTCTCTTTGTTTTAATTTTTAAATGATGTCAATTCCTGATTTTCTTAACCCGGGATGAAGCCGTATTTGGTATGAATTTTTAAGAGTTGTCTCTCAAGTGGGTAGATATCTCAGTTTAGCTGTTAAATCTACAATAACAAGAGGCGGATCCAGACTTTTGGAAAAGGGGGGCCCACTTTTTGCGGACCTCTTGAATCACCTATTTTCTCGATTTCTAATGGAGATTAAGACCAAAATTTTACCCAAACTT
>JARWCS010329699.1:0-12241 GCA_034783895.1 Geukensia demissa | reverse complement strand
TTATAATTGAAAAGAAAACACCTACCATTTATTACAATAACTGGGGGAATTAAACGAAATTTTACAATTTTTATACAAGGCAAAAATGGGGACGAGAGAGTGTGACATTTAAATGTTTTGGCAAATTTATTCATAATTGTTTAGAGAAAACCAGCAATTTGACCATATTATTCAGTAAAAAAAAAAAAAAAAAATATAAAAATTTTATTACATTATATTTTGTGTCTCTGGCTCTTGTCCTGTCCTGGATCCTATACATTGAAAGTATTTTTTGTTATTACATTTTATTATATTTGTGCACCTGATGTGTAAGCTATTCTGTTTGAGTTTCATTCATTATATAAAGGGCCCCTTAATTGGAATAAAATTATCTTATCTATGCAAATTAAGTAGGTAACAAGACAATTAGTCCTAGCGATGTACAACACAGACTCGCAAGATCCTGTTAAATGATTGTTTTCTGTATGTTGGAATAGTGAAATCCTATCACGAAATGTCAATTTGGCGTAGCAAAATTAACTATGAAAACTCGAAGACTTGTGACGATTCTAATTAAATCGGAATACTACAATTTATTTAAGTGATTTTTTCTTATGGCAGCGACATATCATTGAACTAAAATAAAGTTTTACTTGCTTTTCACAAATCTTAAAAATACCTGAATATTACCGCCCTACAAGTCGGTAGGAATTTGCTTAGGAACATGGACGAAAAGGGCATGACTTCACATTCCGACAACTAAAAAAAAAATAAATATAATAATTATAAAATTCCAATATAACGTTAAGTCGTATACTCATGCATTGGAGTAGTAACAGATCTTTTCCAAAGAAAATTTGTTCTTCAGATGTTCAGTACATTTACCGTCAGACTGGCTGTCGAAAACTAATAGTATGTACAGTACGATTACCTTATATATATTTTACGAAGAACAGAAAACAAAAAAAAAAAAACCACAAAAAAAAAAACGCACATTTTCTTCTCGCATTGCCGGTGACAGTTTCCCCTTTAAGAGAACAGCGCACCCTCCTCACATAAAGGTCATTCCTTTCAGGTCTTCGGACTCAATTGCTCCTAAAATACGAAACTTCATCATTATACACTTTCAGTGCATTTGAAAATGTTTGCCATGGTTATTTCAGCAATTATCTAATATGAAAAAGCATCGGTACCCTATATCACAAATTTCACAGGAAATTCGTTCCCATTTTTTCCGGAACATACCTTGCCACATATATATATATAAAGTCCCCCACAATAAATACAATATCTAAACCATAATCCAAATTCAAGTCAAAATATAGTAAAACACAAGTCTGGGAGTAATACAACTATATATATTAAAGTATATTACTCCCAGCGTGAGTGAGGGACTGGCAACAAAACATCCCCGAATCGAAGGGAAATAAAGGGTTGAAAAACACATTTAAATAATATTGATAAATGTGCATGCTGCAGAAGACAACATAAGTCTCCACTAACAATTAACGGAAATTCGGACTACCATTGACTACAATATCCCCCTTTTTTCTATTTGACAACTGAATTTCAGAGACATACATTCACGCATGATAATGGATAATGTTCAAATCGGGAACGTATCTAGTTGCATAGAAACGGAACTTGCGCACGAAATTTTGACCATATTGTGACTGTATGGGGAGTAAAAGGAGAAAGCGAAAGAAAGCCGAAAGGCCAGACAACAGACACGGCGATCTCGAAAACACGAATAAGACGGAACATGACATACATGTATATACATATAAAACTAAAAACACAAAACTATGAACAATAAACCGAAAAACCGGGGTTGAACTCAGGATGTCCGGAAAGGGAAGCAGTTTCCGCCTCTTTAAAGACAATCGCCTCATTGTCCATTTTCCATTTCGGTATTAGTCATTTCAGGGAAAAGGGGAAGGTTTCATGGCTCCAGTTGGAGAAAGCGAACAGCCTGTTTTTGGTTTTCTCCGCAACTTCACAGAAAAAGGTCCATTTTCATCTGTGAAACGGATATTCCGTATTGACCGACAAGATTGTGGTGTCGACCGTAAAATTTCTTGAGTGATGACTTCAACCCATGAGCAACATATCGATGTCTGAGCAGTTTTTGTGTCAACGACCTAGCTGTGGCTAGAAAATCGCTTATTGGTCACATGTTCTTGAAAAACGTATGAGCTCTGAGATGTATTCGCAATACGCCGGGGCATCTGGAATGTTACTGTCAATAAACAAAAAGTTGACTATTGGAAAGTTAAAGTCATTACGTTTGTCATAAAGTTTTGTGTGAAACCTTCCTCCATTCTCTAATTCGAGATGAAATTCAAGGTATGAGGTAGACTTGGGAGTGTCTTTTGTGTCTTTAATTTCAAGCTCATTTGGGTAGATGGGTGAAGATAATCACCGAACCGTGCATTGTTCAATGAGAGAACATCATCTATATAGAGAAGCTGAAATTAAAGGTTTGGGCGAACTTTCTTTCTTTTTTCTGTGACATCTCTTGAAAAAGTCTGCCTCAAACGAGTGAAGAAATAGATCGGCGAGGAGAGGAAGCAGAATTAGTGCCCACTGGAATGCCAATAATCTGCTGGAAAACTCGTCAACCAAACTGAAAGATATAATTTCAGTCATTTGAATTTATGACTGAAATTAATTTCTTCTGCATTGTCAGTCCATATGAGGCGTTGTATGGTTCTTGCTTCAGTGAGCAATTTCCACTCTTAGTTTTCATTCAGTACTACAGGGTCAACTCGAATCTAACATTTTTTTGTTTTGATATTGTTTTCTGTTAAACAAAGTATATGTTTCGGTCCTACCGACAACGATGCATTTGTATCGTCTTTATCTGATCTTTTTTTGAGAAAGCAACTATGAATCAGACCTTTTAGTCTTGATTTGAGAAGTGCATGCGGTATTGCTGTATAGAGTGTGGAAAAGTCAAATGTTTTGATGCTGCTACAAGAGGAAAGTGACCTTGAATTTAAAATTTTCATCAGGTCTTTGGAGTTTTCCCGCCCTTCAAGTCGGTCGGAATTTTCTTAAATGAAAATGAACGAACTGGATATTACTTCGCATTCCACCAGCTACAAAAATACAAAATTTCAATGGAAACGTTAATAATAGCCTGGAATGCGAAGTAATGTATTATAGGAATAGATGATGAGCATTTCGGGTACAGAACGGCATGAGATTTACCCAGTCTCTCTTAAGGAGAATACATACCATATTTGGTTTCAGTTCATTTAGTGGATGTCCAGAAAAAGATTTTTGATGCATGGGATTCCTATAGGGTCCTATGTCAACCAAGTCACTTGCTTAAAACCAACAGGAATTGTCCTATAGGATTTAATTTGCTTTCATAATGTTAAAGCTGTTCAAAAGTCTCACAGTTATGGGAATATAACTCACAGAACACTGGGGTATAGGATAAAATGGCATGTGTAATGATATTATGAACACTGTCTAAAAAATAATGATGGCAATAGCTCACTCACAGGAACTGCACAACCATGACAAAGTATAAAAGATGAAATTTCAGCTAGATATATTTATTATTGGTTTTATTATATATTATGACAGTAATGAATATTCACTTGCTGTTTTATTAAACCCTTTTTGGTGTAAAACATTCTGATGAGGTAAAAAATTGTAAGTGGTAGAAATGATGCTACAAGGATGGGAATCTCATCAATAACTGTTACTTGGCAGTTTAATTACAGTTTATGTGAGGGGTTAAACAGAAAAAGACCTGCAGAATTTATTTTTATGGAATTTCTAGTGTTTACGAGCATCATTTCCAAGGCAAATCTTGCTTATGTGAAATTCAAGTTAAACCCATTTACCATGGATTCAGCATTAATTTTGCATGGAGATATGATTTTTTTTTGGTGTGAAATTCTTGTGAAATTTTCACGTATTTAAATGAAAAATGATCAATACCTATTAAATTTCAATGAAATTCCATTTTAAAAATTCTGGTGAAATTCATATTAATTGCTCAATTTAATTTTCGATTGAAATTTTTACTTTGATATCTTCCCACTGTTCAACTTAAAATCTGTTCCTGTGCTTGTTGTGACTATAACCACAAGGTTATGTATTAACAAGTGGAACAGGAGTGCTCCCTAATCACCTAAACTCACCCTCGTTTTTATAGAGTTCAGTGTAGTATTTTGTGTACTATGTCTTTCCTTATATTTTATATAAAAATAGGGGATGTGGCATGATGTTTATGAGACAGCCATCCATCAAATGGCAGTAGAATCTTAACTTCTACAGGTCCCATTACGGCCTTCAACAAGCCATGGTCTTTGTCTTCTGTCAGCCCATTTGGTATCTTCAAATTCTTTTTCAGTGTGTTATGTAGGTAGTATGTTGATACTAATGATAAGCATTTTAAAATGTGTACAAGGGGATTCTTGATACACTTTTGCAAAAATTTTTATCAACTATTGGCAGCATTTCACCGTGGTGGCCTTCATTTACTTTAAAGGGTTTCTATCCTATAAAGAATCTAACCCTTAAGTTAGACTGAAGTCAAAGGGATTTAGGAGATTCCTGTAGCTAACATTTTAGCAAGAATATATTGAATATATGACAATGTTAGATGATAATTAGAAAACAGATAATGTTTATGTATATGAGAGAATCATATAATACTGGAATATTCTAAATACAAAAGAATAGCATTCTTATGTTTCATTTTAAAGTCACTGTCAAGTGAGTCAATGTCAGTGAGTCAGAAGTCCTTCATTAGAGTAAAACCATAAATACAGGCACTACATGATGTTTTTTAATATAATTACTTATGTGCCTACCGGTAGTCCAGTGGTTGTCGTTGTTTAATTAGTCATTTATGGTTATTTGTTCACCCTTTTTTCAATAGATCAGGTCAATCGTAGTGTTTTATGAATAGTTTCACATTTTGTATTTCGGGGCCTTTTACAGCTTCCGTTATAGTATGGACTCTGGTTTATTATTGAAGGCCGTAATGGGACCTGCAGAAGTTTGAATTCGACTGTCATTTGGTGGATTGCTGTCTCATGGACAATTATGCCACATTTCCTATTTTTACATGTTCATGTACTTGTTTTCTTTGAGATGCAGGAATAAATAGAGTATACAACAATTACAGAAATGTATAGCAGGCTTCAGTAGGAAAGTATCACAAAATAAAGTATATACACAACAAGGAGGTTTTTGTCCTAATTTCTTAACTTTGTTCACATTAATGTGCAGTTTGGTTTTAATGTTTGTTTCAGGTATTTCTATTAAAGCTTATCAAACCAGTTCAGTTGTTATTCTTGGCTTAGTTTTCTGGTTTTAACTAGTTTTTATTTTCCTGTAATCTATTCCAAAATTGTTTAAACTGTTCTCTTTAGCCCTGGCTAAACAATATGTAATAGGTTTCTCACATAAATAGCCAAATAACGCAATAAGATTGCCAAATTTTATTTTTAAACTATTTTCAATAATTATTCTTTATAAAATTAAATATCTATAATAGGCTTTTAACATGTAGATTTTCATAAAAGTGTAACAAGTGCGTAAAGCTCCTGGACGGATTAAATCACTGGACACAATAAATATATAAACAATCTTTCTTCAACATGTTCAATCTGATAAAAAATAAATAACATTGAATATGAAGGTAAAATAAACCACTGATTCTTTTTAGTTTTATTACAGTTAAAATGATTAAAAATAAATATCTTTGGTTTAATTTTAGTTCTAAAGTTTTAGGTTACTTCAAAACTGTAGTACACAAAATAATCATCAGTGGGAATCATTTAAACAATTAATAGGTTAATTAATGCCATCAAATTCAATTTTTGGTCTCAACATTTAAGTTTTATTACAGCTGAAATGATTTGAAAACCCCATCTTTTTGATTATTGAAAATGTTTTGAAGTTAACTTTAAATTTATAGAAGACTGTTAAAACTGTAAAACTCAAATATCAGTAAATTGTTCTGGTTATGTCAGATTTCAGGCCTTTCAAAGAACTGAGAATTAAAAAAGTAAAATAAATATATTAAAATTTCAATATGAAAACAAAGAAATAAAATATCACAGAATTAAAGGGAATTCATTTGATGGCACAATGTATAATTTTGTACCTGGTCACACAAAATATGACATTTCTGAAAACAGGTTTAGAATGTCAAAATCTTCAATTATATCAAATAGTTCAATAAGAACCAAACAACGTCATAATGCTTGTCACACAAGTTCAAAATAGTATTTCTAAGAGAGTACTAAACTCTAAACAGTCTTCTTTTGTATCTAACAATGGTCTAATAAGAACCAAACAATAATATTAGTTGTAAATGTTTGTTCCTGACATGTATAAAAGTCTTGTTTAATAGTTGAGGGCACACAGCATGGCCACACCTCGTTTGATCCAGTGTTTCTGTTCTTTTTCTGTCGGAAGTTCAACAGAGAAGACAAAGTTTGTAGAGTGACCAGTGGTTGACAAAGTACCTGTAAAAGAGAAAAAAGGATTGTAACTGAAAGAATTTAAAACATAATCAAAAATTTTATTTTTAATTTTAATTGGATTTTTCCAATCAGGGGCAGATCAAGTATTTTGAAGGGGTGAAAAGTGTAGAAATTGTTGTTGAGTGGAACAAGGGGGAATGCATTTGCTGTTTTCACAGCAAATTAAAGGGTTTTGGATGGGCCCAATGGGGGAAATGGTAAAATGATTTTTAGCACTTGTTTTGCATGCTGGTGAGTATGTATTGGCAAGTCCCCTTTTCCAAAGTCAGATCCACTGATGTACAAGTATGTGTTGGCAAGTGGGCCCCCTTTTCCAAAAGCCTCTGAAATATGCCACATTCAGAACACTGTGAGAATTTTTTTTTATTTTCTATCATTTCTCAGGAGGGAAGCTGTCAAGAAGAAGGAAGTTAGACCAATTCCAACATCAAGTAGTGAGTTAGTGAGTTTTTACAGTACCAGGTGTACTTGGCTACTATAACTTCCTGCATTACATTAACTTGATATTGAAATAGCAAAAAATTGATCTTAAACCACTTAAAAAATTAACACTATTCATAATTTCGTTGGATATATCAAGGAAGTTGTTTCTCAGAATTTATTAATTGCTAGAATATGTCTTAAGTAGTTTCTTAGAAAATGATTAACATATAAAGAAATCAGCCTTTCCACCACTTGCCAATATTATTCACAAAGTAAATTTTTAAAGCTTTTTAAGAAGATGATATAATTCTATGGCTGATGTTAAATAAATTGAATTCAGATTTCGTAAATTTGAATTTAACGGCTGCTCCCAGATATGAATTCATATAAATCTCCCCCACACCATAATGAGCCTACTACTATATTTAAAATGGACATGATGCAAATTAAACTGGGAGACATATATCATAGACCAATCAGTAATATACCTAAAACATCACCAGAAAGATGAAGAAGGCTATCTTCCGACTTTCTGACAAGCCAATTATTTTCTGTGACAAACAATAGGAGAGGAAATCTATAGACTAAGTAAATATCGTGTGACAGACCAATTGATATATATCTGAATGTCTCTTGTAACATCTGCTGCTCAAAATCAATATTATAATCACAAGGATTTTATTCTAGGTATTAGAATATGAATTATATTCAAGGAAAAACAGATAATTCTAAAAAGCAACTATTTTCAGTAATTTGCCCTTTGGAATCTTGTTCTTTGGCTAGGAATAAAAATTCTGAAAAAAGTCTCAATAACCCAAAATACTTCAACAACTTGCAGTATCATTAAATTTATTTGAGTCCCATTCTATTTGAAATTAAATGAAAGCACAATAGAAGAAGAAAATGTACAATTTAAATTGCCCTTGAAGGTCTTTCTGGTTATATTTTGAATACATTGTCTATGAGACAGCCATCCAGCATATATAGCAATTTTCAAACCATTCCATGCACTGGGAGCTGAGATTTTGTTACAACAATTTTCTATACCATTCACTTTAGGGAAAAACTGCAAAGTCCTATGAAACGAGAAGTTAATATCAGACACCAACTAAAGTCACAAGATATACCCTATGTATTTAAAGTATCATACCACTTTTCAAATCAATGTGTGCATTGAGAGACCAGGTTTTCATGAAGAAATTTCAGACAACAGGGAAAAACAGGATTTAATGTGAGCAAAACTCCTTCCTACTGTATTTTGTTGTAGATAAGACACATTTGTATGTAATATGCAGGGCCCAATCATCCCCCAAAAATAAGATAAATTTTCAAAGAATTTGAAGAACATTTCAACAAACTTACGATCCAAAAGTGATAATGCAGTAAAAGTACCTCTACAAGTTAAGAACAGAACAGCAAACATGTGTTGAATTTCCCTGCATTTTTTAACTTTAAGCAAAAAGAAACTGTTTCTTTATCATTTCAACTGTTATTTAAGAAAAGTTATCTTATTAGTTTTTCAATTATCATTCACGATCACATGATGTTTTGTTATTAATGATATTAATGGCGGCAAGTGCAAACAAAGTTCTCTCATGTCAATTAAACGGCAAGAAAATACAAATTTCTGATAAAACAACATTGGATTCAAGTTTATAAAAAGTAAATATGTACTTCAAGTTATGCATAAAAGCTTTCTTTTCTTTTAAAACTGTCGTAAATGGAGATAGGCAATCTGACAACTTGGGAAAAATCACTTTGTATAGGGGTACATTATACACAACCCTTTCCCCTTGAAATATTTTTAGGGTAAAGTTGTGCATATAATCTACAACCAGATACGGTATATGCATATCTACAAATTGATTGTTTGTTCATGTAAAGTTTCGTTAAAATATATTGAGATGTGCTTACAAGGAATGTGGATACAGGGTAATTCCTATATATCCTCCTCCTCATATCCTATGTAACAGGAAGTAGATATCCAGCAGCAACCAAAATGGCTTACAACATATGCCCTACTTATATGAAGATATATACCAATTTTTAAAGCAATCCATGATTTGAGAACAAGATTTTTATGATGAAAACTTTGGACAAAATGATGGAATGGCAGATGGTCAAGGCGATTCCAATATACCTCACACTCAGCAAGTGGGAGTATTCCTTGTAAAATGCAAGAATTATTAAAAGGCAATTTCCATACATACCTGCTCTTGTAAGAGTTTTGTATACCGGACAATCATAGATTCCCTCTGTTGGAGATTTTCTGTTAGATTCTGGTTGTAACCAAATTACAGGCATCTCTGTGTATAGTTCCTTTGGACGGGATTCTCCAAGCATGTGACGAGCAAAATCCCATCGACATCCTTCAGCATACAATCCATATATATAACATCCGTCTTTTGGACTTTCCTTCAATTCTTCCTTACTTTCTCTTTGTACCTAAAATGAAGATAAAATGCAGAAATCAGAACTGGAACAACATTCAGTGGAAAATGATGAAATGTGATCAAGAAAATATCCTGATAGCATTGTGACCAGACTTTCTGAATGCGTCACACCACATTTTTTTCTCGACAAAAATGGGGCAGGTAAAAAATTTGCAAAATATTCTTTTTAAAAAATTCTCCAGAAGGGGGAAGCCTTGACTCTCCTGTAGAATAATTGAAATATTCAAGTTTATTTGGAAAGTGTAAACTTAATAAATATGCATGAATATTTTCATAAATTGTTACATGGGAAAAAGAACAGATATGATCTGGACAAGAATTATGAATGTGGTTTTTTATTTAGAATAACTTAGTAATTACTTGAAACATGCAGTTATAAGTACACTACCTAGAGGAAAGTTATGTAACAGTTGATATCAAATTTATGATTTATAACACACATTTCACACCATACTTTGTCAACATTTTGCTGACTTATGAAATTGTAAACAGATTTTTAATAATGCAACAATGGGTTAACCCTGGAGGAGATATTTTTCAGTTACAGGCCCCTCCTTGACAGGACAGTTAAATAGTCCTTCATTTTGATGCTAACTGTTATTTCCTCTTGGGAATATAAAATGACAAAATATGAAAATAATGAAATATTTATTCTACCAAATAATTAATATACAAGAGGGAAGCTGGAACATTATAACAATATTGACTACAGAGGAGGTAACAGCTGTTGTATTTATGGGGGACTGTTGGTTTATAATGAATTATTCAATCAATTATGTTATTTGAAGTGTCCACAGGAGGGTCAGGATAAAACAGTTCAAACACTTCCCAAATCTATATTTGAAAAGAATAACCAACTTATAGCTTGACACAAAACTAGCTGCATATTATATAGACCCTCCTTATTGTCTGTAAATATATAGAGGAAGTAAACAGGCCTTAAAAATGTTAATATTAACAAATAAGGAGTTCAGTAAACCTGAATAATTAAGTCATTATATATACTCAGTTCAGTATTGATCTTTACATATGACCAAGGCTAATTCTTATATGATGGATTTGAATGCATGTGATAATAGTGAAACACATGCATGTTTATAAAAAACCACTTGTTTATAAAACAAAAATTCGAATATACATGTATATATTCTATAATAAAAAAGTGAACTTGCTTACAAAAAAATTATAAACATACATCAGAGATCTCTAAAACTGAATAAATACTAAATATCAATAATTCTTATACAGGTTTCATAAAAATAGTCAAGAATAAATGTTCTATGGCCTTAAAAATGGTTCAGTACACACTTAATTGGAAACCTAAGCTGTCACAGTGGTAGAAGTAATGTCCTCTAACAAGATATCAAATTATTGTTCAAATAGAACAGAACATGTTGTGTAAAATGTTCAGTGGAAAAAAACTTCAAACTTCCCCATGTTATGTAAAAATTTTAAATTTTCCCTTGTTACATAAAGTTTTCTTCTGATCAACTAAGTTTTTATTGAAAAAAATGATAGCAAATATCATGATGAAACAGTGCAGCTGTAGTCATTATAATTTTCACTGTGTCAGGCTATATTCATTAACAAATGGTGACACCATATCCTTCCTAATGTTGCCTTAATCATTATTTTCTGGTCATTTTCTTAGATCCCTTATTTGAATAAATGACGACACTTGATATCAATTTGAAATCTGGTAAATATTATTTCTTTTATGACCTTAAATTATCATAAACAATTTATAATGCATAATGTTAAAATTACGTTTTATAAAAATTGGAAAAGATTGAATATAAAAATCAGAAGTTTTAAAATTTTGAAAGCCTGAAGTTATATGTAGTGTAATCCTTTTCTGATAACAGGTAATAGTACAACTACAAAAATAGATGTAAATATTAAAGATATATGACATTCCCACATTACTTTACTGTTTGGGAAAAAAACTAATTTCCATTAAATGTGTTCTCATGAGAGCATGTTATAGGTTCACTATAGGTCCATAATATATCATGGGTCACTAGAGGTCATGGGCATATAAACCAATGTCATCTTACAAAACTAACAAATAAAAATAATTTTATAAAATCTGGTCACAGAATTAAATGAAAAACAAGGGTCATGTCTAAATGCATAAAATTTCATGACAAACTTATAAAAAAACAGAAATATTAAATTTAACAATCTGCATCATTGACCTTAAAATGTACACGCATTAATTCAAATTTACTAAACTTATTTAAAAATCAAATTAATAGAGATTTGGATTGTAGGATTAAATTTTTGTTTTTGTACATGTCAAAAACAAATACTTCCCACACAGAAAAATGTGAATATTGTTTTATAAATATATTTTGTTTTTCATGTTTAACATCTGTTTTAAAATAAAAAAAAGCAATCGTAATTATCAAAAATGTTTTTACAGTAAGTAGTATCTGTATAAGGACATGGTGAGGACATCCTGTTTTATAAGTGTCTGTAAACAAGGTAAAATGTCCAGTCTGACAACCTTATTATGTCTTGTCCATGTTTTTTTACATGACACATATCCCCATCAGGTCAAGGAAAACGGAATGTTAACAGTTTTACTATTTCCTGAATTTAAAATTGCTGATTAAGCAGATGAATGTCGGTTAGGATTTTCATCAGAATAAACTTTAACTGTCCCTTTTAAATTCATTTTCTTTAGAATTAAAATATGGAAATTTTTATAGGTAAAAAACTTCTAAAGACTTCTAGACGCACATAAGGGACAAGAGATATTTACTGTTCCTATGTCTGTTAAAATGGGAGTACTTAAACTGATCAGGAATGATTTTAAGAAACAAATGTTCGCAACAAGAGACAAAATTTTTCATGTATTCAAGT
>JARWCS010329679.1:0-12242 GCA_034783895.1 Geukensia demissa | reverse complement strand
CGGACGACGGACGGACGGACGACGGACGCCAAGTGATGACAAAAGCTCACATGGCCTTTGGCCAGGTGAGCTAAAAACGACAACCACTGGAATACAGTTTTCTAGCTTTGGAAAGGCACATAAGTATGTGGCGGGGTTAAAGAGGTTGGTGACCGCTCAACCCTCCCCCTAAACCGGGACAGTGGTATTGTCAGACTCATACATGCATAAATTTAATTATCTACAGATTTGTTTTAAAAATGCAATCGTTGAATATTTAGAAATTTGTTCAACAATTATGTTGAAACGATGATGGTATGGCCTGGCGTGAATTGAACAATACTTTATTTAACAAATATCATACATTAACAAGATTGCTATGAGTAACCATTTCTGCCCCACAATAGAAAAATCAGTTACATCGAGAAAATTCAACTTAGTTTTACATTGGTATGAAGAATGTATAGGGTATCATCGTATGATCATCTTGTTTTCATATAAAGAATTCTACAGAATACTATTAAAATCTGCCAGTTACTTTAAGAGGAGTCCACCAGGTATGAATATGGTACATTGTCCACAACACTTGAAAAAATCGGCAAATCAAAATGCGGTAGATTAAGATCATCTTCTTATTTAAGATAACAATCCTGCAAAATTGGAACAAACTCTTCTCAGTTTTCTCTGAAGATATACGCCTACAATGTTTTGTTAAAATATGGTAAGTTTTATTCACTATAATAACGCTGCTAAATATGTTTTAAATCTGCCAAGTTGTAGCCTTACGCTAACACGACGATAAAATAAAAAGAAAACAAAACTACCATTCCCTGGTTTTTCAGATGAAAATAACAAAACTTCTATGTGCAAAATTTTATACCAGAATTATGAAACTAAAATATTTTTATTTTTAATATTTTCAATGATATTGCTTTTGTTGAGATTCTTTAAAAAAATGTATATGGTTTCATGTAGTCTTCGCTTTGATATCAATATTCTTATTCTCAGTAACTGTAAGCATTTGGTATGGGAATCTCTCCATTAAAGTGTATAATATTTTAAACAATTATTGTTGAGGTATTCCAAGAGAATTAGATACCTCCTTATTTTAGTTTAACAATATGATTGTATTAGATTCTCTTTATTTTACATCATAATTGTCTTTGGCTATTATAAAAAGGAAAGGGTTGGCTGTGACAACTAATCTAGTTTTACGCCACCGCGTGTTGCACGAGCTTGTCCCAGCCTTGTCCTTGTGTAATTGCCATTAGTTTACTTATCAATATTTTGATATGTATCGTCATTGTACACGTGCACTTGTGATTTTCGGGAAAAGATTCGATCTCATCACCAGTAGAGGTTTCAGTTTTTTCTGTAGGCCATGTTTAGTTGGAAAATGTGGAACAGTCACATTGTCTTGACATTTTACGCATATCTATTCTTTCATATCTAAAATATAGTAAAATAATTTGCCAAACTATTTTTTCTTACATAAAATCATGGAATAAAGTATACAATGCTTGGCACATTAAGCTGTTTTGGAAAGTAATAATATTGTATATTCAAGGTAATTTTGAAATAAAGCAATTCAAATTCCATGAATTCCCGGAATAGATTTCAATACCTATAAGCAAATAAATTAGAAAAAAATTGGTATTGAAATTGAAGAACTCGATAACATCTTAACATCAAAACATTAAGAGAAAACTATCACGATTTAATTCGAATTCTACAAATAAAGATGTTTGTTTAACTAAATTAATAAAAAATATTATTTGTTTCTTTTTGTTGATGTGTTATTTGAAGTTTATTAAGAACGACCATGCCTAGTGATATGACTGCTTTGGGAGATTTAAATAATTGAATGTATATCAATACTCACGAAATGCTCTTCGACTGAATAGTTTTATCTCGGATTGCAATTTAAGTATATTTGATCAATAAATACAACATGATTTGCAAGTCTTTCCATATGAGTGAATGCGCGCCTGATTGTACCATACAAAAAGGTGCATTCGACTCACATCGCACGTGTTATCTGCTCAAGGTCAGTGTTCTCTCCTAACACTCCGGTTTTATCTACCAGTAAAACAGACAGCCTCAATATGAATTAATTATTGTGGAAATTGGCGTTACACCCCAAACATACCAAATAACAAAAAAGGCAGGCATGTGTGTCTCGATCTTTAAAAGCCAAATCTATTTAGGAAGCAAAATTAAAATAACATGAGCATTATCGCTCTCACTGCTTATAACTTTTGTTGTAGATTGCAAAAATCTATTAAAAATACATATACATCATATTCAGCAATAATGCAACCAGTTCAGCTACATTTGCCTAAGGACGTTGACAATATGACCTTCCTTATATTGTTATCTTACAATGTGGAAGGTTGTGGCAACAAAATTGGCAGGAGCAGTACTTAACCAGAATAAAATGAAAAATATCACTCACTGACCATACATAAATGTGGCTCTGACTCAAAATAATCAGTTTAAGACAAGAATATTCATAGTGAATTTCTATAATAGAATACCATGACAAACTAAGTTGCGAAGACCGTCATGGTTTGGTGGGTGAATTGGATGGATGTTGGATATTATTTTTATAGGTAAAGACTATGCCACTAAATTTTGTTTCCATGTTGCCAATTAGTTTCAGAAAAGGAGAGTTTCAAGTAAATTTGCCATAAGGTCCCTTGTTAAACTAGCTTTTGCTGTCAGAAGGAAAAATATTAGAAATTTCATAGTGTTCAACATTTAACCTTGTTTGGGTTACAATGCCAATTAAAGCTGTTAAATGCGTCAACAAATTACCATTGCAAAAAAATTAAGTGCATTATGGTCAAGCACTTTGATACAATTAGAAAACTGAAAAATTTAATTAGGGTTGCCGGTCAGGTTATTTAACTTTTCTGTTATTATCCACTACGAAGCGTTTATTTTTGTCCAATTACACACTATACTCTTTTCAGATTTTTATTACATAAATCTTAAACAATAACCGACTTCGAAGTCAAGAGAATCTTGTTTCCTTATAGTTATATACTGAAGTCCATACAAAACATGAAAAATATCAATCTAAGAAGGACCGTCTCAGACTCAGTTTTACAAAAAGAAAAAAAGGTAAAATCTATCAATGTATACAGTTGAACAGCACTAGACAATGCAATATAAAAATAAGCGATGTAAGATGTAAGACTTACCTGCTTAATACAATCGTTTTACTTGGCACTAAATCAGAATATTAAAAAAAGAGATGTGGCATGATTGTCCATGAGACAATCTTCCACCAAATGATAGTCTAATTTTACCTTCTGCAGCTGTCATTACGGCCTTCAGTAATAAAACCGTAGTCCATAGAAATCTGCTTTTTAATAGTCTTAAAAACGCATATAATTTCAATCTATTTTGAATATCCTCAACTGAACGACAATCAAACAGAATGGATGTGTAAGTGACAAAGATTATGATTTTTCGGGTACGTATCTGAATCAAATATCTTAGGAGAAATGAGATGACGTGACGACGAAAGAAAGGTAATGGTAAGAAGAAAAAAGGAAAAGAAAAGTGAGTGTGGACTGGTCAACAAAAACCCTAATTATCCAAGACTATGCAAAACTGTGTAAGTGAAGAGTCGTCAAGACTGATTTGGAGCTCAACAGAAGCCACACTTACTGTTCATTATGTACTTCTGATGACGTTTTTTCCTATGACAACACTAATAATGACACCATCACTCCTTTATTTGCCTACAAATGCGTGGCGAAAACAAAATATAACCTATTATACAACTTGATTAAGTTTTGAAATTCTATATACTCATCACTTACAGTGGACAACAACGCACCTAATCAAGACACTTAACTATCACTGAACACTTATTCGCCCATCACCAAACGCGAATGTTAAATGTAATACACTCCATGTGTACGTATGCAGGTATGATTTAAAAAAGGGGGATTTGTAAAAATAAAAAGTATGAAACTGGACAGACAGAGAGTTTATTTATAGTAAAGTTTGCGACGAAACGTTGTATGAAAAAGCCATGCAGACCCACCCTTAAACACTTAAACACGGTGTTTCCATTCTGATTAGTTTCAATTACCTCCAATTTGAGGTTTCTATTTTCCTCACGAATCATACGCCGATTTTCAGTTAAGCTTGTATATTCGTGGATTGAGATTAATTTCCTTGGTGATAAAGTACGTCTTGAAAAGTTTTCTTAGCCATTTTTGATACCATTTTGGTTGTTTTGAAAATGTTCTAGAAATCCCTAGTTAAGTATATACTTTGAATTTGCGGTGTCTCACAAACAATACTTTTTTATCATCGGCTTTTCAGTTTCTAAAGAAATCTATTAAGTTTTTCTTAATTGTGTGATAATTTCTTATGATGCCTACCGAGTCTGTCCAGATATTATAAAGTATTTTTGTGTGGATTTTGATATTTTAATTTTACTGTTTGAAAATGTTTCCATTGTAAATGTCTATATCCAAGTCTTGAATGGACAGATGTAATTTCCTCGTATTATTTATTTGTTTGAAAATAAAAAGATTTAATAATGTCATGAACTGTTCCTTTTGTAATAAAAACCGTCATTTTACCGTAGACAGAGTATATCGAATTTAATTTGTTTGTATTGCATCGAATTACATAATAATTTATAAAAGCTGATGCTGGTCATCCTACTGGAACTGTACGTCTTTCCCCTTCTAACACAAGTTCGTTATTGTCCAGAATAGGTTTCAGTCAGTGCATTGTAAATATTGATATGCTATCTGTACATTTCGAGGAGTAACCTCTCATCTGTAGTATTTGAACCTAAAGATTAGAACCAAACATTGTTAAATGAAGAACTCATTTACAAACAACCGAAGTAGGCTATCAAATCCAGCCGAAAGGATATCTACAAGTTACAATACAAGAAATGAAACCTGCTCCGTTATTTCAGGGGTATTTCTGGAATTTTTTTCTGTAAAATGTTACGAGGATAAATTCATGCCCAACAAGTTTTACAACTGAGCTGTTGAATACCTTTAGGACACTTTGGTCAACCAGCAGAGACATCGACCCAATAGTTCCAAAATACAGGTTAGCCAATATTGAATAAAAATGATGTATTTTGGTATGCTATGTATATTCAATATTAATATCTCCAGAGACAGTTAAAGTATTAATTGTTGTCCTTGTTCTTTAGGATTGGTAAAAACAATTAATATTATTTAATTAAAATCATGGTTTTGTGAACATGTAGCGTGCGTCATATGCAACTTAATAACAATCTCTAATATTTGAATAAATAAGCAATCTGAAGTAGTACATTCCATAAACGGTGTTTTTTAATAAGCAAAAAATATCAGATTTTTTTAAAGTGAAATAAACAATGGTCACAATTAGGTATGTACAATTCAGAAGTTTGTACTTAGTTGAAATCATACGCCGATATTTTCCATTTACTTTGTACAAACCCTACGCCTTATAGCAGATATAATACAAAATTACCAATGTTGAATAAATATGGAGAATTTTTGTATGCTATATATACATTTCAATGGGTAACCTCTCATCAGTAGCGTGATCAGTAAATAAAGAATCACCCAACGTCTCACTTAGCGGACACCTTTGTAATATTTTGGACCTGATCTTTATTTAACTGTTACAAAACCGTTATAAATACACCTAAGACACAAAATGTTTCATCAGTAAAACTTATTAATTGATTGTTGCTTCATTTCCAGTGGCAAATACTGGCAAATATTTCGTGAGCATATTATATATTGTAATAGACCGACAAGCTGAGCCAGATTGTTAACGTGCTAGCTCACAAAAGCAACAGCTGTAACTCCTAAATGCTGGTATTTCAATCTCAGCAGCGTGCAATTAGTTAAAATCATACCCCGTTATTTTTTATTTGCTTTGTTGAAGCCCTTTAATTTTGAATTTCATTGTGAGCTAAACCATTATCAGCTGCGTGCAAAGCGGAGAAGCAGCAATTACAAATTGAAGTGTCTCTGTTAAACGCAGCCGGGAATCGAATCAACGACCTTCCGCATTCGAATTAATACGCTACCTAATGTACCTAACCAACTACCACAATGATATTTACAATGTACACAAACCAACTCGATTTTAATGAAACAACTTAAGCAGATCCATCAACACAAGATCAATCCTAATTAACCTGGACAAAAAATATTCTATCAAACTACCTTCGAAAGAGATTCAATTGATTAATTGCAGCCAGTTATAAGGACAACAACTAATTGACACAAGCAGTGCACATCCAAAGAGAGTATCTAAATGGTTTGTTTAAGAACAATTGACAGAAATAAAAAAGCCGACAATCGATTGATTCATTGACTAGTTGCTTAGCGTCTAGTCGCAAATATTTCATGAATATTCAGAACGAGAGCATATTAATGAATGAGGATGAATGAATCCTGGTTTGCACCAGACAGATGAGCTGAGTCTGATTTCAACTAGTGGAGCAGGAGTTGCTTACCCTTCCGGAGCACCTGAACTCTGTTTTTGTAGGGTTTGTGTTACTCCAGCTTTGGTTTTCAGTGTGGTGTCGTGCGCTCTGTGTTTGTCTTTTGTTGGTCATGGTCTTGTCTGTCTTCCGACCTAACGATTTCTGTCTGCCTCTTTCTTCGAATTCCTTTTTCAACGTGCTAGCTCTCAACAGTAACAGTCCGCAGGAAGACAAGCCACTTTACCCAAACACATTATTCTGACTTTGGGTCGATCTGTCTTTACACTTTTTCATAAAACTGCGTGCTAAGCGGAGAATAAGCAAATACAAATTTTAATGTCATTGGTTTGGGCCGGCCGAGGATCGAACCCACGACCTCCCGCACTCAGGGCGGTTCAAAAAGCCGATGAAATTGATCCTATTAATTTTTTTAAAATAATTGCAAATAAAGAAATAATGACTTAACGACAGTAAATGAAATCATATAAAAATTCGAAAGAATTACAACTTAAGATAACTCTCGGGCAACTTAAGTGCAAACTTCAGTAGTTATTGCTTGAGAAGGCGAACGAACAACAATATCCTAGACAAAAGGGGAAAGATGACAGACACGGCAATCACGAGAACTTGAACAAGACGGAACATGGCACAGATACATATGAAACTAAAAACAAACATATATCTATCAACAATGCCGACACCACCAAAAACTGGGGGTGAACTAAGGTGGTTCAGAATGGTAAACAGTTCCTGATTCTTCAAAGATACCCGCCACATTGTCCATTTTCCAATCTGGTATTAGTCATTTTAGGGTAAAGGAGAAGGTTTCATTAGATCACATCCTCCAGACGTAGAAAGCGAACAGCCTTGTTTTGGTTTACTCCGCAACTTCACAGGAAAGGTTTATACCAAAAAAAACCTTAAAGTATCATACAAACGACAACAAATGGAACTTCTGGGCACATATGTAACTTCCAGGAAACACAATGATCTTAATGCACAAAAATATAAACTAAAGAAAAATCGACATATGGTACAACTAACTAAAAGAATCATAAAAGCGTAGTTGATAAAGTAAACTGCTTAAAAAATATCAAAAGTCAAAAAAACCTTTTCTGAACTTTTGCGGACATGGGTGTGTAAGAATGCAACATAAATAGTATTTCGTTTTGTGTTGGAAAGAGAGGGGTCTTCCATCAAAACAAAAAACTATAAAAATGACAGGCATGTTTTCTCTTTATTTTGTTAAAATGTTTCCAAATACGTCATTTTACCATTTTTTTACGTTAACAGTTCAATTATACAGTGATAAGCTAATTAAGATTACCAGAAAATGCCATAAATTATATAACAAAATGATTTTTTAATGTTACATATAACTAAATATTCTTTTGTTTTTTTTTCACTGGAACCTTTTGGCCATTTAAAATATCTTGAAACCTTGAAAAAAGAAATATCACATTTCATCCAATGGTTCCAGCTGGGTAATTTTTTTCAATTTGAGAGTTCATCTACCAGCACCAAATCTAACATACAGCGGGTGTGAACTTGGATTTTCTCTGCCATACATTGACATCAACCGTGTGAGCAACGAGTCCAGATTGGCTCTTTTAAATGGTGCTGAAAATAGAATAAGAGCAAATATGAAGTTTGAAGATTTTTTGGAGGTCTACTTGCACCGACTTTGACATTAAGGACTCCATGACGGGTGTTGCGCGCAAGACAGGGGATGCTAACCCTTCTGGAGCACCTGATCCCACTCCTGTTTTGTAGAGGAGATCGTGGATTCCAAACCTTTGTTCCTTTTGTTTTCCTTTTATCTTTTTGTTTGTTTCAAATTTGTCCAATCTCTTTGGTCTATGCACTTCCGATCTCTCACATGGGTATTCTACACTAGACTTGCAATGCATATATTGTTAATAAAATGAATAAAATGTTAGATTCTGCATCCCTGTTTGATCATTGACAATTTCACATTTTCAGAAATTTTAAGATTTTATTTCTTCACGACTTTGGTGTACCAGTAGGCATTTGGATTTTGATGTAAATACATTCCCTCGTTAAACTCCTTATAGAGTCTGAGTTACATACATAAGTTACGAAGGATTTAAATAGAACAGACTAGGATTTTAAAGGCAGAGGAAGCCATAGTTTATTTATACCAGTGTGTGAAGCTGCACTTGCCATAATCAAGGCACGAATCTATCAATCAAAAGACTAAAACCAAAAGGATCAATCTTTAATTAACTAAATGTAATATTTAAACTTGAACATTGTATTATACCAAGAAAACACAGCAAATTAAGACAAGATTACTTTGGAAACGCAAAAAACGTTTACAATTTTAAGTTTGAAATGTTTATGAATGGGTTCCTACATAGGAAAAGACCAATGTAATTGCAAGTTTTCGATTTTAAACCAATGGAATAAAACTTTTGATTAATATAGTGGTTGTTTTCGAGTTTTAACGATTTCCTTAATTCTTTTCTTTTGATATGCCAAAAGAAAGTTTGCAATAAATAAAATTTGTAACCAATGTCTTAGTGAATACACTAAGTCACTCAAAGAACCGTTTTTACAAACCCCGTCACATACAACATAAAATCATAAAGTTTACATTCTAAAACGGGAGAAAATTATTGTAATTATTGGACGCGACTGCGATATTTAATATGAAAAACGTTATAAAAACATGGGCGGTGACGTCATACTCGGTCACAAGTAAAACATACCAGGTAAAGAGTTCATCAGAACATATTATAGTGCAATGAAAGACCTCACGCGTCAGGAAAACACCGGAAAACAATGAAATAAAAATGTTCTAAATTCTGATAAAATTGCAATAACATGGACTTACTGTTCACATAACTCAAACCTATACGCCCGTCTTAACATCTGATAATATAAGGTTTCACCATAAAAGTTTATTAAAACGATTAAAAACTACCTTGACTTTAAAACATGTTGGTGGAATTCATTAAAATTCTACAACGAATGCTTGTAGATTACGTTTTGTATGTATTTGATGCAAACTTTTTAAGAAAGAATATGGAATAGACGCTAGAAAGACACGATCGAATATTAAGAATATCAAAAAGTGATTGAAATTGAAAGATCAGTTCATTTCAACTTGCACCCTCATTAAAAGAAAGGAAAGTTAACAAATGCAATATTTTTTTTCCACAAATCATGTAGCACTAAGAGTAAAAAGGGATAAAAAAGGGAGAAAGGTCATAAATTGTTTGTGACTTGTTTTTGTATCCTCGAGTCAGCTCAGACAAGCATAAATATTCTACAGACGTACACGTATTTGTAGTACCATCGATCGCTTACTGCTGACAGTTTAATCTTTCTGAACTACATATCATATTTGCTTGTCGTCGATGGGTGTGACTTCCCTTCTTCAATTCAAGTAAATAATATTTATCTAATTTAAAAGGTTCAGTGAGTCAAATGTCTTTCTTCCTAGTTTTAAAAATCAAATATATATATCATTTTGTTTGGATTTTGAACTAGCTGTCAGAAACTATAAGTACTTTGTTTCAAGTCAATGCACAGTTATCTCGCCTTATTTGTTTTTGTTTTCGTACCGTGTGCGAGAGTCAAATCCAATACAGCTGTTTTTATGCCCAACTTACCAAAGGCCATGTGAGCGTGTTTGGTCAGAACTTGGCGCCCACCTTTCGTAACCTTTGACATTTGCATCTTTTCTCCTTAAACCACTGGGTTAATTGCAAATGAATTTAACAGGGAACATCTATGGAATCTCATTTCGTCTTCATCGCTTCAAACATGGCTGCTTATAATTTGCTGATTTTAAAAAAGTCATTTCATATGAAACCAAGGCCAGTAAGAACCAAACTTGAAAGAAAAAAATCAATCGTCTTTTCAATCCCAACGGACTACAATTATGACTGTTACATGTGACTCTCGTTTCTGATTGGCTGATTTGAATTAAGTCATTATTTGGGGAGATTTAAAGCTATTCACATGGATTGGTATTCCACCCTTGTTGAATGACTTGTGAAGACCTCTAGATTTGTAAATTACTCTGTTTTTTTTCGTGGTTGGATTGCAGCAATTTCTCTGACATTTACCCCATATCTTTTCTTTTTCATATTTCCTGTAAAACAGCAAGACTGAATTTAACAAAACTTGATTTGAAGCATCTTTGGAGAGTCCTGCACAAAGATTCCTCCTGTCATTTCTATTTGACTACAAGCATGGCCGGCATAGTCAATTCTTGTATCTGATTTACGATTTAAAAAATCGTCTACTCTAAAACAACTCTAGCAAATGAACTGAAATTTTACAGAAAATATCTATGGAAGGTCCTTGAAAAGATTCCTGATATATCTGCCATGAGGAATCCGTTTTTTAATTGGCCGATTTTCAAATATCACCTCCTCTGAAACCGCTAAGCTAAATGAACTGAAGTTTTGCTCGTTTTGTTTAGATTGAAAAACATTCATGGCTGCCAAAGGAAATTCTTGTTTTTTGATTGGCTAATTTAATGGAAATATTGAATCTTTTAAAACTCTTGTTTTGAAGAGTCAAATTTTACATAAAACATCTTTGAAATCTTTATGCCTCATTTGTTGACTTCAGCGGAATATTTCAGATGGCGCCATTGATAGTTCTTGTGTTTGATTGATTGATAAACCTTCCTATCTGAACAGTTCTCTAAGAAAAGTGTAAGGTTTTACTGGGAGATAGAGGGGCGGGAAATTAACTCTATGGCCAATTGTTAGGTGAGAGAAACATGCCCAGAAAAGGTAGATTATCACATGCATAAAAATACTTCCACTAGAAGGAAGTTAATTTACAATAACATATCATCCAATTGTAGAGTTTAATAATACAGAATTTGGAATGATTTCCGTAAAAGCCATCAAATTAAATAGAGCTAAGCTGAAAAACAGGATTAATTCCTTAATGAAAATCTCTTTATTAATTTAAACCTACGATATAATTAAACGAACTGACAGAGATTTTAATATCATAATAATATATGTTCAACTTTTGCTTAAGTTTTTAATATAAATATATAGTTTATAAGAATACTTGTACGAAATAATATGATATTATTAATAAAAAAAATTCTGTATTGGCTCAATATTGGTCCAGGACTTACTGTATTTGCCAAAGGAATGATAAATATTAATTTATCTGATTTGTCATCATGAGACAGGTGGAATGAATGGTCACAAGTGGTATAAAAAATTCAATGTTTAATAACAGAAACTCATGTCGATGGTGATGTGCATGAACGAGCAGTTATAAAAGTATACTTTTGCCAAGAAATATAAAAAATCGTAAAATTTCAATGCTTAAAACATAAATATGGACAACCGGTCGGCGTTCATACGGCTTTTTACATGTATGATTTGTTCATGGGAATAACAATCCCAACCAATCAACATCTCTCTGTAGAGAAAAAGGAAAACTACTGGATAAGAGAACTAGAAACGGCAACGCCGTATGGTTGCAATGACAAAATTGATGGGATAGGTATCTTATCATGCCCTCAATGTAGTTCTGTGAATGTGATGAACGTCTTCAACTCTGCATCCAGACGCAGACGTAGCCAAGGTCATCGACATCACACGCCTTCCTCACCTAATGACGTGTCTCTCATTGAACTGCTACCATTTGTACAGAAACCCCTAGGTATGCATCACATTCGCACGAAACTGTATGCCCTTCCTTTTTCAAAACTTCATTCTTTGTATAAATCATGTTTGGATACACCTGTTACAGATCCTAATTCAAGTATGTACAGACTTAC
>JARWCS010329668.1:0-12242 GCA_034783895.1 Geukensia demissa | reverse complement strand
TACCTTTATTTTTGTCTTTTTTGTGACAACAAAATAATTTTTGCTGACTTCGCCGAATAAATTCTATTAACTTTGCATCATTGGATCCGTCGTCTGCTTCTCATCTAACATTTTGAAAATGGATCCCTACTTGCAATGTTTTCATGAATTCATTGATGCATCATACCAATATAACAACTCAGAAGAACATGAACTGTTTACAATTTAACTTGGAATGAACATGAACTTCCACAATTTAACTTGGAATGAACATGAACTTCCACAATTTAACTTGGAATGCTCTGTCCCACACTTAAAATTTACACAATCAAACCACAGTCAACAACTCTTTCCGTTCAAAACCAAGCAGTTTCCACGGACTCATTTAACCCAACAGTCTGTCATAAAATTCATGTAACAAGTCGTGTCAACTCCTATTAAATTGTCATGATCCGATTTCACACCAATGTCTCACAGTTTATGGCCAGTAATCTTACCCGCTCGAAAATTACAATTTGAATAACGTCATGTGCTGCAATTTTACAATATAAACAAACCCAAGAAAAATAGTCCCATTTAAATGCTGGTAATAACTATGTTTATTTTTGAAATTTTGTAAATTACCAATATAAGGAATAAAGGACTTCTGGTTTCTGATACTGGCTTTATCACTTTCAGGCTCACCTATTATTTTACAGTGATAAAGCCAGTATCAGAAACCAAAAGTCCTTTATTCCATATTCAACATGTTATGGCAGCCAATTTGGTTGGCTGATATTAACCCCAAATAAAACTTTAGGGGACAATTCCATGAAAGTTTAGTTCAGTTTGGCCCAGTAATTTCAGGGGAGATTAAAAAGTGAATTTTTTTGTTGCATTTCCTAAAAGGAATCATTTGAAAAAACCCATAAAAATCTTTTTAAAAAATAAGAGATTCCAAAATTAGGGTGATTGCACAATAAGCTCATTAAGTTCACATTCTCATGGAAAATAAAAAGAAAGAAACCCCATTAAATAAAAATGAAAAAGAAATTAATAACACATTAACAACAAAATAACCTTTTTGTCCCTCCCTAAAAAGGGTGGGGAAATATCACTCATGATCATCAATATTAACCTTTACCTTGTACTAAGGATGATTGTCACTCTAAAAGAAAGCTAATGGTCTACAGACCTCAATGTAGACAACAGAATCATATTACATGACAGGATTTTTTGTGGTCATATTACAATTATGTAGAATATATTTAAAATCTGTTAACCTTATCTTCCATTTGTCCTCTTAGGCACACTGCAGATATGGTTCTCTGCCAGGCTGATAGCATGTGGTTCCTTTTAAACATAAGGATTCCATACACTGAGCATAGAGCTGGTATTGTTGATGGTTCCACATTGCCAATAACACCAACGGCAAGTTCACATAGTAACGGTGTTCTGAAGATAATACATCATTTACTTTAATAAAATGACATTCTGGTATTTTAATATATATATCAGAATACTAGTATTAAGGTAAAAAAATAACGTTATTGACATAGAGAATTTTATTTTGCTCAATATAGGCTAAGGATTCTGTGAGCAGTTTCGTCATGTGGCATTTTACTCAGAAACCCAAACAAGATCATTGATTAAATCTTTTTATTTCTGATGTGCTCCTATTTTAAGTAAAAAAATCAACTTTTCTGAAGAGGAGTTAGCCTTAGCATGCAGCATGTATTATAAAGGACATATTTTGATTTGAATAGACAAATACAGTCAACTCTGAACATTCTCTATTTGAATGACTTGTTTTCAAATATTTTATTACCTTTTACAATCCAAATTTGGTCGTAGTTTTACCAAAAATGACTTGAACAGTCTATATTGTATGAAGATTGTCCAAATGAAGAAACAGTTTTATAATAAGAAAAGGAAGACAACATAAATTTCTGTGCTGTCTTATTATTGTATTTTTTATTATGACCATATGTAACTAATAGGGATATACTGTTTACACATTTCCAAAACTCAAACAGGACAATTGCAGTAGAAAGATTGTAAAAGACCAACTTAAAACCTGTTCAATAAGTTAAATTGTCTTGTGATTGTCCAGTTCTTGCATAATTAACTGATAATTGAAGTACAAAGTGGGAGTTGTAAATTTATCACCTAGTGATAAAGCAAATGTCCTTATTTGATTGGACTATTCTCTGTTATGATTTGTAAATTATATATTTAGACTGAAGATATGTCGTATAAAACAGTTGCTCCATAGTCTGTAATTGCTTTATATGCTTATGACACTTATTTTATAGTAAACAAAGTCTGCAATATTGAAATTTTGCTGGTCAGGATTAGTTAAGGATTCACTTCTGCCAAATAATGACTCAGCCAATGTGGTGATGTCATTGTTCAAAGACGCAGATACATGTCTATATATGAAGTGTAATAAAGCTTATGGATATTGACGCAAAGGCATGCAATAACATTCCGGGAGCAGTAAATAAAGGTTTACCAGCCCAACTTGACGATTCTACTAAAACTAAGGAAAATCCAAGAAATTTTTACAGTCATTGTAAATACATTTTCCACATGTTTACAGGGTGAAAGGAGTAGGCACATTAAGCCCCATATTTGGCCCAAATTTTAGATTTTGTGATGCAAAAATAAGTTGTTGTGAAAATGCTGTTTAATAATCGTCGTTTAATAATTCATTACTTTTTCTCGTATACTTTTCGTCATTTCGACAAAATGAAAGGGTATATTTGACTATTTTGTCAAGAATTTAACATTTTCGGTATAAATACTCAATTTTTGCTCAAAGTAAATATGATCGCACAAAAACATCACTTATATTTTAACCAAACATTTGTACTTGATAGATCTTTAATTGTGTAAAGTTTGGTTGTGATGTTTTTGTGCGATCTATATTAAAATCGACAAAATTGTATCAAATATTGCATTAAATTAATAAATTTCTTAGTATTTTCACATTTAAAGCATTCTTTATGGGTCATGTCATCATTGTAGAACTAATTAAACTAAAAATTCTGTTGGATTTTTCTTTTTATAGACATTATTCAATACAAAAAATATGAAATAAAAGAAATTGGCCAATTTTCATTTTTTAGCCGAATTCTTGGGCCAAAAATGGGCCTTAACGACCCTCATCCTTTCAATATACAGTTACCCATTGTTGTAAAACCTATATTTTCAAGTATACCTTTCCATACACTCCTCAACTATTTCCAATACAATGTTTTTGTCTAAATCTGGCATTGTCAGGGTTTCCATAGACCTGCTTTTCCCCAAAATACTGGAACTGTCCTTATATTTTGTCAAAAAATCATGAACATCAATTGCAAACTTTGTCTTTCTCATCATCTTAAGTTTTCTTATTATTCTGTCATGTTGGTTTTCTTTTTCAGGTTCTTTGTTTTCATCTCTGTTTGCGTATTGGCTTGCCTTTTTGTCTAATATGGGAATAGATTCATTATCTAATCTTTTAAAGCTTTTCATATTTTATTTTTAAAAAATATTGTTTGATTAACAATTATCTGTTACATATAACATTTAACAGATCATAAAAACTATATCCAGCCAGGTTTTTATAAATTTTAGTGTTCAAAAATGTAACCTAATTTGTTGATTGAATGTTGCTTAATACGGAGAAGCAGCAAATACCAATTTTAATGTCTTTGGTTTGAACCCACCACCTTGATGTTTGGCACAGCACACATCATATGTTCAAGATTACCTTTAGCATCAACCAAAGCAGTTCAACTTGCCATTTATATTCTCATTTTTTTAGGTTTGTTTGTTCACTACGTGTTCTGTGTTGTTTTACTATTGTTGGTTCTTGTCATGTGATATGTATATTTGTTCTATAAATCTGCCACTTAGGAGATAACTGTATTGTATTTTAAGCTTTGAGATTATAAATCATAGATTTTATTTTCACAAATTGAGTTTACCTGGTGTCGCTTCAAATCTTGATAAATTTTTTGTATAAGTAGATTTTCATTAGACCTATGAAATATTTCGTGTATTTTATTACATTTGACAAGCAATAAATCTACTGTCCCAACATGGCAGCAGTTTGGCGGCTTTTTATATTATCTTAGTTACAACAAATAGACTGTGAATTTAACATACAATGCAAGCCAATCAAAATTGGTGTTACATAAATATTGCATTAGAATTCATTTTGCTTTGCATTTTTAATGAACAACAGGTTTCTTTACAACTGTACTCTATTTCATCAGAATATTTTCCATTCTAATGCAATACTGTGATGTAACAAGAAATTTGATAGAATATCAAGTTGCATTAATCCCTAATTCATCTGCCTTGGTCAGCACAACTTCCTGTGATGCTTGAAAAAAAGCTTTAATCAGCAATTTTGTAATTTTCCCTTTGAAGTTATTGCCTGATATTTCCAGTACCAATCGTGCATCAGCCTGCAGCTGTGATCCTGGAAAATATCGGGCAAGTGGTCACATGACATTGATTATGATGTCGCCGATAAAAAGAATAATGGACATTAGAAAGGTTTCGACTGAAATTATCATCTGTATCACAGCTCGCCTTGTAAGGCTCGCTGAGATACTGCTGGTAATTTCAGTCTCAACATTCAAATATCAAATGAGAGAAAATAATGGTGATTTCGTCTGGAAGCAAGTAAAAATCTACAATATTTTAAAGGCTGAAGAATGATTATACTCCTGTGCTTGATCAATTTTTTATGGAAACTGCAATTTTTGGCTATATTTCGTTACTCAGAAGGTTCATTGAATTAGAATGAAGAAAACTTATTGTATTTGAAAAGTTGAGGGCATCAATTTGTCATAAGATAGTCAAAGATATCTGTTTTACTGTCTTTTCTACAGGTTGCCAGTAAAGTGTAATTTGTGACTATCAAATCCCTCTGCTGACATCCTCAACATCTCAGTTTCATGTTTGATACTTTACAAATATAACACTGATGTCCATGACAATGGTTTTTTTTAATGTACTATTATTAACCTGTTGAGCAATAACTATGCTCATTTCTTGATGCTGGTGGTGGTGATGGAAAAAGTTGGCGTCTTCTTTTTGATCCCTTTGAAGAACTGGCACTTATAAATGAGGGTGTCTTCTCTTCACTTAAAGGCGATGTAACATGTAACCTTTTAGTAATTATGTTTCTAGATGCTGAGTTTAATAGGTATTCATTAATGTTTTCAGACAAAACAGATTTAAATGACCAAAAGTTTTCAATTTTGGCAAAACAAGCACGACAAATGGATGCATCAGCAGCAGTCAATTTAGAAGACCATGTGGGGTTGATACTGTTAATGAAAGTGTTTAAAAAAATACTATCTCTGCACTTTTTCCCAGTCAACTTAAAAATTATTCTATGAGTCCCTAAACAAGCAAAACATCTGTCCTGTACTTTTACTGGGGTCACATCTGACATCTTTGCATACCACTCAAATTTAAGCTGCAAAAAGAGAATTTATATATACTAGTAGATATATAGGTATCAAATATTGATGAATATTAGTTATTGTTAGGCAATATCAAGAAAGTTTAAAAATTCTCACCTGCCATTCATGGAGCTTGTACATTTTGTCTTTTTAACACCTTTATTAGCTAATTTTTATCATTAGCTACTTAAACTTAGTTTTTGGTATGCTATTTTGTCATAAGTTTCTTGCTTATGCTAATAATGGAGTTTATTGGAAGTTACCAATGTTCCAGCATCTGGATATTCTCAATTTAGCAAGGTAAAGCATACATAACAGAAACTTCATTGATAAGTTAGTATAGCAGTAAAAAGCATAAAATACATATAGAGCAAGGTAAAGCATACATAAAGCCAAGCAGCAATGTATGACTAGTTTCTGGATAGACTTGAACTACCAACATTCCAGCATCACCTGGATATTCTACATTGAATTACAGAAACTTCATTGATAAGTTAGTATAGCAGCAAAAAGCATAAAATACATATAGAGCAAGGTAAAGCATACATAAAGCCAAGCAGCAATGTATGACTAGTTTCTGGAATCAATTAGATATTCTACATTGAAATACAGAAACTTTTATAATACAATATTTTCAAACTGTTTGGGTGACATGCAAAAGAAAAATTCAGTTAAGATCAACTTATCACCAATATGCTATATCAAAACAGAAATGATTTCATGTTGTTTTCAGCAAATTAAACAAAAAATTGGAATATACATGCAAAATGAAATTATTCAAGTATGTTTCCAAACTCTGACTTTTTTTAAAATATGACATTTCCTGACTGAACAATAAAAATTTTACTTGTGTTGTCCTCAGTCAATTCAAAAACTATGGAGGTAATAAATGTTCAGTTGGTTGTCTTTTTCTCTGTTTCAGTTCAACGTGCACTATGCATTTTGATATATATGAAAACATATAGGGTAAATGTCAGTGAGACTGCTCTCCACCCAAGAAAAACAGAGGAATTTACAAATCAAGAGGTCTCTACCACAAGGCATTCAGCAAGGGTGGAATACCACTCCTTGTGAAAATCTAAATCGTCCCCCCCAAAAAATGGTGTAATCCTGCAAGGGCTTTGCAGACTGTAAGATTTTTTTTATATTTTAAATACATTATCATGACCTTGATAAAATGTTGGAATTGATAGAGCAGTTAATTACCTGTCAACAGTTTAATTCATTTGATTCATAGTGATGCACTCTGACCAGTTAAACTTCCAATTCTGTCTGTTATGTTTGTTTATATCTGAAAAAAGAAATAGCATTTTCATTGTATGTAGTAGATTCAGAAATCTATACATCTCATGTTTATTCTTTCATTGATAATTTTTTATTTATCAATGGGATCTCAAGTACCAAAATTTGAAATGCTTTTACAGTTAATTTTTTGCTTCATTTGTTTTGAGATCTACCCCATCACCTCTATTTGTGTTCCAATAGGCTCAGTAGTTTCAAAAGGATTATTAGTTATATTCTATATTCAGAAATATTAGCCAAATTGGTAGGCAGGCCAGGACGTCAGAAAGAATTTTGATACAGGGTGACCCAACAACCACTCCAACAGTTCCAACAGGCCAAGTGGTTTCATAGGAGAAGATCTTTAAGTAAATATATAGACAGAAGACTAAAACAAAGTGATTGCAAAAGCTCATATGACTGTTCTGGTGAGCTAAAAATGGTATTTTTTACTTTACATGAAAAATAGAGGCTCCCAAAAGCTAGAATCGCTCACCTGATTGTGACTCCATATGGATTCCTACAACCATTGATGGTTGTTGGGAAGGAATGTTAGGCAAAATTTTGGTAAAGTACCACCAAGCACCATTTTTTAACTGGCATAGTAGTCAGAGACAAGAAGATTTTAAATCAAACCACCTATCTTTTTCAGTACCACCTTGGTTAATGAGCAGGAATGCCAACATAGTTTGGTTCAGGACCATTAAAGACCTGTTTCATCAAAGTTTGGTTGCTGTTGTCTCATTAGTTTCAAACAGAAAGTTTTTAAGCGACTTCAGTAGGGGACTTAATAACACTAATTTCTGCTGTGGTGACCATCTTTGATTGTCTGGATAGATACCCACCATTACATTGGTAGAGGACCAATTGAAGACCAAAGTTTGGTTGCCATTGACTTTAATAGCAGTTTCAGACAAAAAAAAGTTCAGCCCTTTATTTCAGTTATGACCACCAACTTGGTTGGACAGCAGGGATATCATACACAATTTTGAAACAGGACCTTCCAGGGACAATTCTGCCAAATATTGGTCCCATTTGGCAAAGTGGTTTTTGAAGAAAAGATATTTTTGGTAATTTTGGATGGATGGAAGGCTCACCCGAGTTAAAAGGCAGGGAACAAATTTTAATCATCTGTCAATATGAATTTTTTTCTTCAAAATAAAAAGACATTACCACGGCATGATTTTTCGCTTAATCCTTTCCAAAAGTTTCAATGTAGGTTAAGTGTGAAGCAAGGGCATCCACCATATTTATTATATCCTTGGTTTTGTGGTCCATTATAAGCTGACATACCTAGATTTTGTCCAATCAAAAGTCGACATTCTTCTGCTAATCCAAATTTCAATCATTTGAGGTGTGATTTGTTTCTTCACCTTTTCTTAATAAGGAAATATTATAATAGGCCTCCATGCTGTCGTTGACACTTGAGCCAAGTGGTTTACACCGTTAGGTTGCCACATGGACAATGGCTGACCATAGTAAATATACTATGTCAGCAGCCTTCTTAATATTTCCTTTTATCATATATTTTGATGTGATAACTTCCTTCTTGAAATATAATTATTAATGCTTAAACAATTTTTTTCAAACTTTTTTTTAACATTATTGTATTATTTACCTTCAATGGTTCATTTCAATGGTGAAATGTTGATCAACTGCTCCATTTCACTTTGCTGCTTCTTCTGCTTCTTGAAATATCTGGA
Source organism: Geukensia demissa (assembly GCA_034783895.1). NCBI lineage: Eukaryota > Metazoa > Mollusca > Bivalvia > Mytilida > Mytilidae > Geukensia > Geukensia demissa. The sequence continues at coordinate 3,832 of JARWCS010329668.1, read as the reverse complement.
AATAAAACCTATCATAATTACTGACACAGTTGATTGTTCTTAGGCAATTCATGTGCATGTTATGTACCGGTATGTAATGAAACATCTTGATTGGTAGGCCCTATGTTAAATTTAGTTTTGCTGGGGCCAGAGAGTTCAAAAGAAGGAGAATTTTCCACAAGATATTCTAGCAATGTGCTGCCTACTCTAAATTTTTTTTGGTAAACGGGCACTAGTAAATAGTTGCCTACTTCAAATGATTTTGTTTCTACAAAACTGAAAACAATATAAGCATTCAACTCTTCAAATTAACCAAACATATCTAGGTATAAATTATAAACTTACATGAATTTAATGTATCCAAATAAACATTTGACTTGTTAAATATCATTATCATGAAGCATCATGATCTTGTGTTTTGTGCTTCATTGGGTTATGAAACATCAATTTTCAGTCATAATCTGCTTTGATACCTATCAGAACACTAATATTCAATGAATTATTAAGATTCTGATTTTGATTATTTACCTTAAATGGTTCACTTAAAGGTAAAGCTCAGAAAAAATTCCACCTGTCTTCGATGCTTCAAATTTTATCTAAAAAAACACACACACTTTATATACTTTTTAAGGAAAATGTGTCATTCTAAAGTAAGATGTATAATATTCTTGTGATTTTTTTACAGAGTAAATTTAACTATGAAAAAGGGGTAAAACTAGTTTAAATTCAATAATTTGTGCATTATCTTTGCAATCAGAAATGTTTCTTACAGAAAAGGAGAACCTTAAAGACAACATTTAAAGTAAAAATTTTATTCACTAGTATATACCATTTTGCTTCATAGGATATTTTCACAAATAAATTTTAGAGAACACAATAAAACAAAATTAATAAGGTAAATATAGGTTTCATTAATAGCAGTTGTATTATATTTATTTTAACATTGAAACACATGTATCAGCACCTTGCTATTGATGCTGTATGACACACACTGGTATTATTTATTTATTTTTACTATTAAACTTAACTCGCAACTTATACTATGTATAAAATATAAAATCTTTAAAAACTTACCTAACACAGCTAATTTTCTATGCATGGTCAATTATATACAGCATTACCAGAAATCTGAAAAAGACAATAGAAATTTTATCATGTATAAATAAATAAATAATGAAGGAAATGTGTAAGTAAGGTCAAATGAAAAAAAATATCTTGTTCCTGGTACCAGACCAAAAGAGGAAAAGGTAGGTTGGAAATCTATTTCATTTTACTTTTTTCTTGTCAGTGCAATCTGGATAAATACTTTACCCATTTGTTTCATATTTTTGAAACTCTTCAAATTTTAAACACAGGTGCTTTGCAAGCACAGCATGATAGGACTGCATCACATTGACATGTGAAATGTGAACAAATGAACCTTTGGGTAAGTTTAGATAAAGTATTTTGCTGGACACAACATGCTGAACACAGTAATGTGCTGAGCACAGTAAATTGCTACACTGGCAAAAATGCCACACATGTGACATGCATGTGAATGAGACGAAAAAGTGCCACACATGTGACATGTGCATGTAAATTTACACATGTTTCACATATAATTATAAGTTGGAATATTTTTGTGGTCATATAAAAAAAAACTATTAAAATCTGCAAAATACATCAAGAAAAGAAGATTGTACAAAAAATGCTGTACTTTAATATTTATTTTGGACTTCCAATGAAATGCTGTTTTTTTTAACCTTTAATGAGGACTGTACTTTACTTTGATGCTTCAAATATTATCTAAAACTATAAAAAAAATCCAGTTATAGGAATTGTCATAAAAATAAATTGTGTTCTTTTAAGCCTATTGATTGGTTGAACCTTATGCCCTGCATGAAATGTTTCATGAGTATTCAAGACAAGAGCATATTCATGAATAACCATAATTAAATCCTTATTTGTTCTAGACTGACAAGCGTAGTATTAACGTGTAGCTCACCAATTCTGAAGTAAATGCTGTGTGCTTAGCAGAGAAGCAGCAGATTTCAAGGAGAGCATGATAACCATTATACATATGTACTACAAAGATTTTTATCATGTGTTTAAGGCCAATCTTTCATTAATTCAACCTAAAACTGATGGACTTGGTTGTATGGGATCTAAGATTTTAAGGTCCATTGAGAAATCAATTTAATATCTTGAAATGAAGTGCAATTATATCAAAATGCCCCTACAAGTTTACATTTGAATTTACGAGTATATCTATAGGTGAACAAATTGAATGTAAGAAATATTTATTGATACCAATCAATATGGATTAGATAAAGCTTATTCAAAGCATCCAGAGAAATTGACAAAATCTTTTTCCATATGTAATTGTATAAGAATTTGGAAAGTTAAAATATCTTATGTTTCAGGGCATATAAAAGTCACTGTTGTGTACAAATCACAGTATTTGATCAGATATAAATTGGCAGGAACTCATAGATGCAATAAACTGATAAATGCTTTATATACAAATATCAGTTTTTTTTTATTTTCTTTTGCGCTCGTGAAAAGAGTAACAGCCAAATACATACTGAGAGAGTAGAGATGTACAAAGTTGAGGACAGGAGAGATCGGCATACATCGAGTAAGCCTACTGTGAAATCTACTATAGAGGGAAGCAGTGTTGTATCATTGTATGATTTGTTTTGGGTAGCAGAAGTCGTTCAGTGACTATACAGACAAATAATATTTTAGTCACTGTTTGTTTTTTGTAAATTTATGCTGAGCTTGCATACTTTGGTTCTATAGTCTAGGCGTATAAAGAAATTATTTCAGCAGACGAGAACTTGTTTCGCCATCTTGTTTACGTCTGGCAACAAAAGGTCACTTCGGGTCAAACTACATGAAGCGCCGTAGAACGGAAAAAGCCGAAGGCAGTGATTAGTGTAGGTCCGTACAGCGGACTGGAACTGGAACTGCTCCGGGAGTTTGCGGCAGTGATTGATGGAGTGATGAACGCAGTTACGGAACGGAAACGATCACTGTCCGGAGTTTGGATGTGATGCACTACCCACAAAGGGGAACAACTCTTACAAAATCTTATTTTTAAACTAAACACGGACTTCCGGAAATATGTTTTCAAAAAGGACTATATTTAAGTTCTGATTTTACCTTCTGAAACAGAAACATTTAAACACATTTATGCACAGTTGATACCTATAAAAATCCTTACAGGAATTTCATGTCACACAGGTCTGACAAAAGGTTCTTTAATGATTGGAACTCGGATTTGCTTTGTTTTGGATCTAATGTGATAAGAACTTTATTACTACTTGGATACAGTTATAGTCATAATTGGTGAGTTTTGGTATGCTATATGTACATTTCAATAAAGGAGTAACCTTTCATCTGAAGCGTAAGAACCAAAACAAAGGAAGTCCGAGATTCAAACATAGCTAAGGAGTATTCAAATCCAAACAATGAACATAGTAAAAGAAGTATTCAAATCCAAACAATTTATCATATTTACACAATATTACAGTTTGAAACCATTAGCAAAATCATACGGCCTCAGGGGTATTCACCAGCCGGTTGTCTGACCTGTGAGACATCAAGTAATTTCATATTGTTTTGCATATTTGCAGTATTTATACTTGCAGAAATTCGTAAATGTGCAAAGGTGATTCCGGTTAAAATTTATCAGTTTGCTATTCGTTAAAATTGTAAAAGTACATTAATGTCACTGTTGGATGACCAAATATCCTTACCCCTGTAGTTGTGAGACCTGTATCACATATTGTTTTCCCCCCGAGGTCGGCCGGGGTATAGAAATAGGTCGTTCGGTTTCTCCGCCTGCAGGTAGAACCCCTGCTAAAGGGGC
>JARWCS010329657.1:0-12246 GCA_034783895.1 Geukensia demissa | reverse complement strand
TCTTTAGTCATAGAAAATCAATACTGCATTGTAACATGCTATCGATTCGTGTATTTGACCACTGACCTATTTAATCAAAGAAAATCAATAATGGACAACAAACACTGCATTGTAATCCTAAAGGTGCATATATAATTCTAAGGCACCGTATATGAGTATTCATATGCAGTCGGATGACCAATGATATTTCTCTATTTTTACTCGACACATAATAATTTATTTTTGATGCCTTTACGGCTTGTCTTACTGTGTGAAAATTGGTATTTCATTGATTTCATTTTATTTTGCATCAGTCAATCATGTAATGATGACTTTAATATTTCCACCAGACATTCTTGGTTATTTTCTGTCAGCAATAAGATTCTGATAGGGAGCACAAGCCCTCGATAACCGTAAATACTATATACAAATGCAACTGCATTGAATAATGCAACACATGAACGTTAAGTGCACAATGGGAAAATGGGAAAATCAATGCCATCTCTCTTGTCACAGCGCTCTGTTTTAACCTACCATTACTGTCAATTTCTAGATGCAAGTCAGTATAAACCAGACCTTTCAGTTCCTATAGTATCCTTTATGTCAAGTTAAATGTGATAGATCCGATCGACATATTATATAATAGCGAAGGACTCCGGTCTTATTTCAGAACACACGAACATTCGATCAAAGTTTTTGTGTATTTTTAGCTAAAATACAGATAATACAAAGCGAGAGTTCACAAAAACCAATTGTACAATCACCCGTGATATAATTGATTTATATCTTGTGTTCATATGTAGAAGTATAGTTGTCTTAATATTTGTTTATACATCGTGCAAATCGAAGGCTGTATATGTAAATATATGTTTTGCCTATATATTCGTTTGTATTACTTGCTTTGACCCTTGTGGTGTTATTATGCAATAAGTTATTCCAATTCTTAATCTTTTTTTTAACGTCAACATAAACCTCAACCTAGACATTGCATTTTGTTCATGAATTGACTTTCGGAATAGATATCCTTAGAACGTCTACATGATAACCATCTATCGTTCATACGAAGAGGACAGACCGATTTTAAATCTATATTGCGCACATAAAAAAACAAAAAATGGAAGCAACAAGTTGCACACAAAACCAACACCACTATTCCTAAAATCTGACTCGTACTAACCATTGGGTCAATATCAGAGGATCCGAGTGTATTCACCAGGCCTAATTGTCACGTTTGTCTGACACGAAATTTATCACATATTGTTATGATTAAATTCTAAACCCATTGAAACAAGGGCTTCAGTTCATGTTTTGCACATGGCCAATATCCCCAGGATTTGCTTATCATAGGGGTCTGACAGAAGATTTACGCACATATCTCAAAAACCGGTTATTTTAGCCAAATTCTGACATAGGGTAAAAGTGTTCGATTTGTTCGGATATTGGTACTTTAATATTTTAAACAAAGGATATGGAGTATATGCTAGAAAGACACAATCCACGTCGTTTCTGTATTTTGCACTGCATAATTTTTTGTTAAGCTGTTGCCTTTAGTTCTATCTTTAATCAAACAGATTGTTGACAAAATTAAAAAAGACTTATCAGATCAAATCATTTGATATAGACTAAAAATATAAGAATAAACAATCTTGGAAAGGTGTAAACTGTATCTTTCCAACATATTTCAGAACCTAAAAATAAATAAGAGCATACAACTCAAGCACGGGGAAGCTTATTACGACCTCCACATAGCACAAGAGAAAACTCCGTAATAATATTTAAAAGAACGAATATGGAAAATATGCCAGAATGACACAATCCACATTTTTTCTGTAATGTGAACTGCATAATTTTTCGTAAAGCTGTTGCCTTTAGTTCACTAGATTTCCGTGGGATGATTGCCTTTCAAGCTTTCCTATGTTTTGGTTTTAATACAGCTGGTAAGGGCAACTCCTTTTGCCGCATATCGAAATTCACAATATTTATACAACATTGGTAAATAGAGATTTTGACACAGGCTTGAGGTTAAAAGGGTTTTATGGTACCCAATCCAGCACTCATCATTCATCATGAACATTTGAAAGGACAAGAACAAACAATAAAACCAAAACAATATGATAATGACTGTTCTTTATGCACGGGAAGGAAAGGTTATTAATATTTTACATAGCAGGATTTAGCATGTCAGTTTATTAATTATTAGTTATTAGATAAATTTGTTGAAGATTTGCACAGTTGGTGCTCATTAGAATGGCAAATGTTTGTTGAAAAAATATATCCAACACAATTAACATTTCAACTGTTGGTAAAAAAATGTGATTCATTCACAACGTCAAATTCCCAATATAGCTTATAAAACGTTCTGGGTTTACGGTGTACCACGGATTAAAAGTCTTTTTTTTAATAAAGTTGACCTCACAGTTGACCCTTGAGATAACCACTGGGTAGACAGGATTTCCCTACTTACAATAGTTAATCTTTTGACATATCATTCTAAACTGGTGAAATAAATTGTACTCTTATACTTTGATGTATGTAATGAATGGTTTTAAAGTATGCAGTTTATTAAATTTTATTTACACGAAATTGGTGTTTGTGAGGATTTAAAGTTTTCTTTACGTTAATCAAAATATTTGTGCCTAGCCAATCGAAGTACATTTACAAATTATTGATACTTTTGAACTATACTCTATTGTTAATATGCTTTTGGATTATAAAACAATGTAACTTGTTATTTTTATGGTTTTGATCCTTATTATGGTAAACCATAATTATTATTAGCAAAACGAGAGGCTTATACAAGTTTACCAATGTTTAATAAATATGGTGAATTTTGATATGCTATATGTACATTTTCAAGGAAAAACCTCTTACCAGTAGCATTAATATAAAATATTGAAAGTCTAAGATCCAAACTTAGTGAAAGAAGTTTTCAAATCCAAAGTAATCGAAATATGAATCCAAAACCAGGGGGAGCGACAACTACCAGGTACAAGAGGTTTCGCAGCCTTTCCGTATTTTCGGTGTTTTAGAAGAATTTTTAAAAATACAGCAAATTTCTGAAAAAAAATAATTTTCAATCGAAATTTTCAAGAAAGGAGCACTACAGTTAAAAGTACATGGAAATCGCAAGACTTCGCATCAGTTAATCCTCGATTCTTAAAAAGTTGTTCTTGATTCGGACTTTCAAAAAAAGCTAGCAAATGACATTTAAGAATGACGTACTTATATTTGCAACAGGTTGTAGATAATTTGCATCACTACGTTGGTGCTTTGAATATGGTGGCTCTTTTCAGAAAAGTGTAAGCAGTAATGCTTTTAGTCAAATATTTTTTTCTCATAAAGTTAGTAGAGATTTTATTATGTGTTGAACGTTTTTTTTTTTTTTTGTGTTTTTTTTTTTTTTTTTTTGCCTTTGGTTGCTTTTTATCTTTTGGTCATGGTGGTTTCTGTTTTCTCATTCACATGTTTATTGGTCCTTTTTGGAATATCAATGTATTTAATATATTCATCACAAATGATCCAGTATTATTATAAATAATAAATCTTCTTTTAATCGACTTGCCATATGGGAATGTATGCACTCTGACAAATTCAGTAACTTTTATAGTTTTATTTCATTCTCGATGGCTGCATTCTACTTTTTCCTGTCAGTGATGTCGTAATCAGTTAATGATTTTAACATTACCTTCTGTAGCGTAATATTCGCTTAGCGAGTTGATTATATCAGTGTAAAATACCCATGTAATAGATCAAAAGTACATAGTTCAAAGTGAAAAGAAAAATTTGAAACAAACTAAAAGATAAAACGAAAACGAAGGGAACAAAGGCTTGAAATCCCTTGAAACTCCTTTTCAAATCAAGATTGGATCTACTCCCGAAGGGTAAGCATCCTGTCATGCGCACAGCACCCGTCGTGGAATCCTAAGACTCTAATCCCGGTTAACGTTAATCAAAGAAGAGTTCAACTTATTGTTGTTTTATCGGTAACAGGTCCATAACTAGTTGAGATACACTGATACCATATGAATCAACCAATTCATGATTTTAGGAGAGACGATTTCCACCTTGATTGGATATATCATTTTTGTAGTAATTAATGCAACAACAACAATGCCCTCTTCAGAAAATCCTGATACATTTTGTACTAAGAACAGGCACGAGGGTATGGAATTAACTGCTTAACAAAAACCCCGTAGGCAGGGGAATCAGGAATATTGCCACATAAATATGGAAAGTTTACAATAGCAAAGTTGAAGTTTGTCGTAAATTTTAGAAACAAGTTTACCCTCTTGGTCAATTTCTAGGAATTAATCTAGGTATGAAGCAGATTTTGTTGAGTCTGTGGTATCCTTAATTTTCGGATATATTTGTTCGAAATGTTCACTGAACGTAGAATTATGCAATGGCAAAACATCATCGATATAGCGAAAAGTAAGATTAAACGATCAAGCCAATTTCTTTTTGTTATTTTGCAGGACTCCCTTAATTAATACGAGTACAAAGACAAGTCGGCTAGTAGGGGCGCACAATTTGCGCCCATTGGAATCAACGTTATATTAAAAAAAATTCGCACTCTAAATTCTACAAAAATGTTGTCAACCATAAAGTAAGACATTTATTTACCTAAAACCAAATATTTATATTTTGGTTTTCCATTTTGTTCAACAAAACACTGTTGTATCAACTTTTTAACATTTCAGTTGTTTAAAGCCCCACTTTCATCTTTTCCAAAAAGGACAGCATTACATTGTCTAACAAGGTATCAGATGAAAAACCTGTATCATATGTTTTTTTAAACAATGTACATGTAATGAAATCAATTTAGAAATCAACAATGTGGAGGTAAAATTTTTTGGCAATTTAAATATGAGTTAACACAAACAACAAAAACTCACAAAAATGACAACCAAGGTGGTTAGAATATGACGACACTTTGCATGGGTACCAATATGACGTTATTCACGTTATTGTGAAGGGGATATGTCATCAGCATGTATTCCTAGTCTTCGAATGGTTTTATTTTACCGTATTTCTCTGTTGTGGTAAATTCTTATTTTTCCATACTTTTAACCCTGTTGGCGATATTAAACTCTAACATTGATAGATCCTGATATCATTCGACTTTATCACGTTTTATCAGTTTTATGTATTTTTAACTGTTGGTTTCAACACAAAACTGAACAAAGTAATGTCAGCACATAAACTAAGTAACAACAGGAAGCCTCACAACAACACTATTTCTTTTGAAAAGTTTTGAATCGTATATTCTAAAAATAACAATTATTAAAATGATCATGCACGTGTTTCTTAATGAAATGGTTTGTGACCTATTGTCGTCGTAAACATTTTCACTGTTTTTTTTCTTTTACCTGCGTTTGTTTGTAGTGAAATACTTACGTATTAAGTTACCTGGGATATATTCCTCAGGTTCACATATTAGTTCGGAGCCATCGAACCAATTTACAAGACTTTAAGTGTTTCTTTTCTTGTATGCGCTTAACTTTTAGTAGTTTTTACACAGTAAACAATTGTTCTTCTCCCTCATAATATAAAATGAGAAATATAACATGTCTATGTTTTCAAACAAACATTTGATTGAATTCATTGTGTATGTCAATCTAAAATACAGAAAAGACAAATGCGAAGAGTCCACCAACCAATAGTTATACCGTGATATAAGAAAATTTTATTCTGTGTTAATCGTGGTGTATATATATTATATTATATATATATTATATATTTTGCACTCATTTTGTTTGTATTTCGTGCCAATCCAAGGTTGTAGTGTGTTTGTCTGTGTGTTAAATATATGTTTTGCCAATATAATTGCTTTGACTTTTGTGGTTTTATTATGCAAAGGTTTATCCTAATGTGAAAATAAACAAAGACACTGCGACGCATTTTGTTCACAAATTCGACCATGAACTGTAGCCACCTAACGATCATACAAAGCGATTGGATCAATTAAATATGATATTGCACACAAACAAAAACAGGAAACGGAAACAACAAATTTTAAAACCAAAAAGTGTTTCACTACTACCCAGAACAGTCTTACTCGTATTATATATTCGGTCGATGCAGCTGCTGGTCTATCAGAGGTTCCGTAGGGCATTAACCAGACAAGTGTTCAGACTTGACTGTAATAGTAAAAATTATCACATATTGACCTAAATTGTACCTTCTACCTTGAAATATCGAGGGCTTTATTTTTTGTATTGCACATCGCAGAACTTATTTCGCTGAATTTGCCTATCTATTTCGATGAATTTTTTATATTGATACTAGTTTCTATGTTTTGGTTCTAACGCTACAAGTGAACTGTTACTCCTTAATAAGCGAACTTTACAATACAAAATTACCAATGTTGAATTAATAATTTTCGTATGCTATATGTGCATTTCAAGGAGTAACCTTTCATCAATAGCATTTAATTAGAATCAAAACATAGGAAGTCAAAGATCCAAACATAGCAAAAAAAGCACTCAAATAAAAACAAATCGAAATGGGATGCCAAATCCAACGACAGGGACAACTAATTGGTGCAATACTTTTCGAGGCCTTCCTGTATTTTAGTCTTTTAGAATTTTAACAAATGCAGCAAATTTCTGTAAAACACTGTTTGATAAATTCCATGTCAGACAAGTCTTACATCTCAGTTTATTAATCATTTGTTAAATTTGAAATTATTCACTGATATTTTATTTAAATTTCTGCACCGTTTATGCTCACCGGAATGCCAATTTATTTATTTTCTTATTGAAAAATATAATATCAAATCTCATAGATCTATAAAAATATGACTTTAACAATTGACAATATAATAATAGATAATTAGGAAATTTACAATATTCTAGTGATTCAAAGCATTTGTTTAAGTCAACCTCAAAGCGCACCAGTGAGATTACTATAAGACAAAAATGACCCCACTTTTTGAACTTTGATTATTTGATTATTATCTCATATACTAAACTGGTCAATGTATTCTTTGACTTTGATGTATGTAATTAATGGTTTTAAACTATGCTGTTTACTGAATTTTATTGATACAAAATTTTTAAGGATTTAAAAACTTTCTTTAAATTAATTGAAATATTTAATTAATTTGTGCTTAGCCAATCGAAGTACATTTACAAAATTATTGTATGTGGTATGTTAAACTATATCCTATTGTTAATATTCTATGGATTATAGAAAAAACAATGTAATTGAATGGTACTGATCCTTATTATGGTAAACCATAAGTATTATTAGCAATTTGAGAGGCAAATAAACACAAGTTTACCAATGTTGAATAAATATGGCAAATTTTGATATGCTTTATGTACAATTTAAGGATAAATCTCTCACCATTGGCATTAGAATACAACATTGGAATCCAAGATCCAAACACAGTAAAAAAAGTACTAAATCCAATCCAAACTAATCGAAATAGGAAGCAAAAACCAGCGGTAGGGACAACTACTAGGTGCAATACGTTTCGAAGCCTTTCCGTTTTTTGGTGCATTGGAATTCAAGCAAAACAGCAAATTTCTGAAAAAGCTTATATTCTATTGAAAAAATTCAAAAAGGGGCAGTACAATTTAAAATAAATGGAAATCACAAGATTATGCAACAGTCAATTCTTAAAAAAAAATTTGGAAATATTTCCCTTTAAAAGAAGGAAAAGGGTCATTTAAGAATGTTGCAGTTATTTTTGTAGTGGTTATAGATAATTTGCTTTCCATTGATAATCTTTGTTTTACTGACTATGTAGATGTTTTGAAGTATCATGGCTATTTTCATAAAAGTGACCTTTGGCTATCATTTTTTATTGTATTTTTTCTTATAAATTTAAGTGAGATAGTATTATGTTTTGAATAAAATGTTTGGCTTTCTTTTGGTGATGGTGGTGTCTGTTTTTCCATTTACATACTTTTCTCCTATTTGGAATATCAATATCTTTGTAAAATTCATCACAAATGAGTGGCTCTCAGCAGAAATAATAAATCTTTTCATTAAATGACTAAATGTATGCACTTTGTCAAAACAGCCACTTTTATAGTTTTATTCTATTCAGAATTGCTGCATTCTACTTTTTACAGTCGGAGATTCCGAAATTAGTTAATGATTTCCACATCTCTAACTGTTAAAATTAAGTGTACGTGAGCGTAATATATACTTCGCGAGTTGAGTATAAGAATAATTCGAGATACCAAAGAGGCAGACAGAAATCGGCAGACAGACAGACAAGACCATGGCCAACAAAATGAAACGAAAGACAAACATAACACACAACACTACACTTAAAGCTAACGTTGGAGTAGCACAAACCTTACAAAAACTAGGTGAATGGTGCTCCGGAAGGATAATCAACTCCTTCTCCGCTAGTGGCACCCGTCGCACTACTCATTAGACAAAGTCGGTGTTTAGTCGCAATCCATGTTGGTCAAAACCGGTATAGGAATGGATTTGTAGTCACGACAGTTGGAAAATATCTATTTTCATTTGTGAAATCAGTATATCTTTCAGTTGCTTAAAGTATCCCCCTTTCCTCTTTTCCAAAAAGGACAACAATACATTGTCTAACAAGGTAGCAGATGAAAAACCTGTATCATATGATTTATTAAACAATAATAATGACAATGATTTAGAAATCAACAATGTGGAAGTAGAACTTTGTTCGCTATTTAAATATGGGTTAACACAAACAACGAAAACTCCCAAAGTAAAAACAAATGTAGTAAGATTATGAAAGCACTTTGCATGGGTACCAATATGACGTTATTCACGTTATTTTGAAAAGAATATGACATCATCTTTTATTCCTAGTCGTCGAAAAAATTAATTTTAACGTAATTCTCAGTCATGGTAAATTCCTATTTTTCCCTAGTTAAATCCTGTTGGTGATATTAAAATCCAACATTGACATATGTCTCCTGATGTCATTCGACTTTATCACGTTTTATCAATTTTATATATTTTAACTGTTGGTGTCAACACAAAACTAAACAAAGTAATGTAAACACATAAACTAAGTAACAACAGGAAGCCTCACGACAACAGCATTTCTTTTGAAAATTTTTAAATCGCATTTTGTATTAAATAAACAATTATTGAAAATGAACACTAATAGAAATACATCGCCTCATTCAAAACTTTGGTCTTCCTTTGTAGTGGATTGTTAAACATAAAATGTCGGCTTTTCATTTCTATATTATGAATGAAACCAATAAGAGCACAAACAAAATTAATGAAATTATACGCATAATAAAGCTTAACCACCAGTCTTTTACTCATGTCAATTCTGCGCGATTCTGAGCAATTAGCTCATCAATGATATGATCACTAACACTACACTCATTCGAGGGTCGTATTATTCCATTATCAACTGTTTAATCCCAGTTAATTCTTTGTTTGATCAAATATTTCCTTTACTGTTAACTCTCTGTCTCGTTCTTGCTTTTCCCGTGTTCTGACATATCTTGCTCGTCGAGCTTGTTCCCACTGTTTGTCCGAGTTCAGATTTGTTTTCGGATGTCCTAGTGATTCATAAGTATATAGTTGTCGCGCTGCATCGTAATCCTCTTGTGGCGAAGATTTCGGTTTTGTTCCAGAAATATCTTTTCCTTTAGAACTTTCTAATTGTTTAATATCAGCATCATTGTTTTGTTTTTCTGACGCAGAGTATTCCATTTCACTTTTTGCGTAGTTCTTGACTGGAAAAGGTTTTAAAGGTTTTTGATTTGGGTATAATAAATCCGATTTGTTATCGACCGATTGACTATCTACATCGTGTTTGATATTTAAACTTTGTTGGTAATTATTAAAACTACCTGAGCGTTCTGCCTGATGAACAGGACTTTGTGACATCTCAGAGTCAGAGGTCGTTGCTTGATTGGCAATTTTATTATCCTGCTCCGTTTTATCAGCTATGATATTGTTTATATCAATGACGTCAGCATCTTGTAATTTTTGTAAGTATTCAGCTAACATGTGCATATCCGTATCAATTTCAACTTCTTCAGATTTACGTCTCGGTTTTGGAGACCTCTTCGGCGAATTCTTCTCATGTTTATTCCGTTCGGCCATGGAACGACCCCAAGAAGGGTTCAACGTCTTATGTGTTGATGCAATTGCACTATTTGGTGGTCTATGAACACCAGCCCGAATTCTCTCTAAATCTTTTTCTATCAGTCTCTGCTCTTTGTTGATCCCGTTCAATTTAAATTTGAATTCGTTGTATCTTCCATTCGTCGTCATATCAAATATTCTTTGTTCCCTTTTGTTTCTTTCTCTCGCAGATTCGTGCAGTTTATATGTCTTCGTGCTATAATTATCCATCTTTGATTTCTTACTGATTGTTCAGAAGTAACTTGTCGATGACAGTGTTTTGTTAAATGTCAGAGAACTCTAAAATGAAAACAAAATATCAATTATTTCTTTTGTAATCCATGCTGGGGTAATTAAAATCTGAATTATTTCTTTTTCAGGAAGCAAAATGTCCCATCAGAAAACACCAGATTTCTTTGTGCAAAATCAATATGAATATAAAATATTAAGCGGAAGCTTGGTTCAATCTTCCACCATTATATGTTCGTATTACGGCACATTTAATATTGAAGCGTCAATTAAAATGTTACCATTTTCTCATTGGGACAGATTTACCTTTGATATTACGAAATTAATGAGGAATTCCAAAGCATTACTTGGTGTATTCAGGTTTGATTACGGTAATGTAATTTCGCTGTATAAATTGTACAATCAATAAAGCAAGAATTAGGCTACATGCTTCAACCTTACTTCATAAAAATCAAATTTGAGCATCTCTGGTTCCACATTTCAATTAAAAATATTTGCAATGGTTTCGTGAATATCTTCTACGAAAGTCTTTAATTGCCCGGGTGACTTCAAAGAGATGCTAAATATTTGCAATTGCAGGATCTTCGGATATTGCGGATTCAGCATTTTTCTATTAAGTGCTGCATCCCAAGTTTTGTGTGTTCAGTTTTGCATCCCGAATTTTTGTGAATTCAATGTATTTTATTCAGTGTTTTGTCTCAGGTTTTTATGGATACTGTGTATTTTTATTCAGTGTTTCGTCTCGAATTTTGTGGATTCGGTGGTGTATTTTAATTCGGTGTGGCGTCCTCGACTTTTGTGGATTCGGTGTATTTTTAAGTGTTGCATCTCACGTTGTTGTGGATGTAGTGTATTTTTATTAGTGCTGCAAACCCAAGTTTTGTGAATTCAGTGTATTTTTATTCGTTGTTGGATTCAGTGTATTTTTATTCAATAATGCACCCCCAACATTTGTAGATTCATTGATGCACCCATTAGTTTTATAGGGTTGCTAATATATATGAAATTGAAAAGATATAGGGAAAATGTCAGAGACATAGCACTACAACTATCAGAAAAGCAGAGGAAATTTACAAATCTGTGATATCCACAAAATTTTTAAAAAGGATGTAATACCATTCTCTTAAAAAGCTCTAAATCGTCCAAATGTAAATAAAACCTTTATACCTGATTATTATTAAAAAGTACATGTCAAAATACATTTAACTCAAAGACAAACTATGATCACATTCCTGACTCGGAAGAGTCACAGGAGACATGTGGGGGGGAGGGGTAAACTGGTTTAGCGGGATCCCAATCCTCCACAACAAAGTTCAGTAACTGTCGTACGTCGTCGCTAAAATGCTTCCTAAACACGTCAGCTTTAAGAGATCCACAAAACTTTTAAATAACAATTGAAGAGTATATCTGCGTTTTTTTATCTTTCTCGAAATTAAGTTCTGCATTCTCTATGTTTTGACTGGTTTCTGAAGATAGGAGGACCATTTTACTACTAAACAGCTACATCGAACCAACAAAAACTTTTGCTTGATATTTGAACAAAATTTAAATATTTCTTTAGAAGGGACTGTTATATTGTTATCTACAATTTATAAATAACATACTCAAAAGAATTCCACAAAGCTTTAATCATATTTTTAAATCAAATAAAAATATGAACTGGCTATTTTCTTTTCTTTTCTTTTTGAGAGAAGGAACTAACTTTCATTTTTGCTATTATTTGCATTAACGATTATGACGTCAATGATCGGAAATTGCATCTTACTGGAAATTTTTTTAGCAATATTGATATCAAAGACTTCTAAAACAGCGCAACGATGCAAATCTTTCATACCTGAACTCACCCTGGACTTTGTAGGGTTCGTGTTACTCCAGCTTTAGTTTTCAGTGTAGTGTTGTGTGTTCTATGTTTGTCTTTCGTTTCAT
>JARWCS010329636.1:0-12246 GCA_034783895.1 Geukensia demissa | reverse complement strand
TAAGCACTTTAGGAATTACATGAAATGTCTGAGTACACACATTTACTGTAACATATGCATTTCTTGTCAAAGGACGAAGGTCGTTAGGGTACAAACTATTAGCGAATACCTATAATTTCTGATATTTGCATTGAATAATGTGTATAAAAAGAAAATCCAACAGTTTTTTTATTTTTATTGGTTCCACAACGGCCAAATGACATATAGAAATTGCTTTAAGTATGAAAATACTAAGAAATTACTTATTTTGATACAACATTTGATCCAATTGTGTCAATTTTTATATGGATCGCAAAAGCATCACAAATAAACTTGTTGAAATAGTCAAATATACGATTATACGAGAATAAGTATTGAATCAGAATTATTAAAAGTCGGATATTAAACAGCATTTCACAACAATTGATTATTGTTTTACAAAATCTAAAATTTGGGCAAAATATAGGGGCTTAACGTACCTTCTCCTTTTTTATAAAAAATATAGATTATCATCTAAATGGTTAGATTGTGTTGATATACTGTAAAACAGGATAAATTCGCGACATTAAAATTTCGCGAGTCGAATGTCACAGATTATTTCGCAAAATGTTGATTTTTTCTTCTAAAAAAATTTTAATTCGCGGTTATCCGATTTCTTACTTGGCCTAACTAATTCGATTGACATTATATCTAGTGATAATATTTAGAAATGTCCCCAATTAATGATATAGTTTCTAGCAAGTCCGCTGAAGGGAATTAACCGGTGTTGAATGTGGGCTTATTATGAAAGCTGATATTCTATAACCTGATAACATGAACAATTAAACATTATATGTATATATAGTGTTTGATTTGTAACAACTTTACATACACTAAATATTCGCGAAAATGATAAATTCGCAAATCACGTCACTCGCTAAAAAACGCGAAAATATCATGCTGGCGTATATATCTTGTTTAACAGTAATTGCTAAAAATAAACTTCCGTCATTAAGTATAATTATTTAAACTCTTTATGAAATCGAACACACACATCCTCGATTGTTTTGAAAACATTAAATTAATGTGTGTCAAGTGAAATATTAAATAATTATAGCCTTCGGAAGTGTCCCATTTCATGCAAAAATTTTATCGATCAAGTACTGAAGTGAATGTTGACGGATTCGCATTTTATCGAGATCAAATTCCGTGTGAAGTTAACTGTTCTTCCTCTTATGGATATTTGCAATGCAACTTCATATTTTCAAACAAAGATCCTAAATATAATTGATATAATTAAGCTTGTTGTTTCTTTTTTTACCACGAGGAAAAGAGTAGGAATTGAAAGCAACAAAACAAGTATAATCTTACCGCTTATGCGTCCGTCTCTTCCAAGAAAGAGATGTTGACCATTTAATAGTCTTAGTCCATTTCTTATATTTTTTCATTGATATATTTGTAAACATTAGGCTATTCGACCCTTCATTTAATATATATTTAGTTTCATCCTTGAACTTTTTAAAGAAAGGGTAGCTGTCGTTGTCCTTGTCCGCTCGTCTGTCCTTCCGTTTATCACACTTTCCTTTCTGGGTGGTTTTCTTTATAAATTATGGAAGTTATGGTTTCAATTTTGCTAAAGAATCATTGCACGTAGCATGTAGGTGCCTGATCAGCTTTAGGTGTTTTGATGTTTGTTCAGATGAGCAAATAAGGCCCAATATTGTCACTTTTTTTGCCATGTGACTGAAACTTCTCTTACATTTTTTATTTTGTGATAGTATGGTTGCAAATAGCCAGAATATGCGTAGTAAGCGAACCGAATTTTGATTTTGGGAAAAGGGGTCACAAGGGGTTCTACGTTTTTTCAATCGTGTAACTTGAACTCCTCATTTTTGAGTTTACGCTTCTCGTATTTGATACAGGATTTATTGCATTTAGCATTGAGATGCCAAGATGTAAACCAGGGCCTTAGAGGGATCAAATAACCGCATCTATTTCTACGCACCATGTAACTTGAATTTCTCCTTTATTTTTGTTTTAAGTGCTGTATTTTTTCATAAATGGTTGCTTGAATTTAGTTAGTTTAAACATATTTTATTTGCAACAGTTAGTAAATGCGATTGAATACAAGTTATAACAACATTAGACAAATCCTCTCCCTAACAAAAAATAAACAGCAAAATAGAGCATATAATGACAACTAATGATCATATTAATAATAACACAATAATTATCAGACAAAATAGAATATAAATACCATTGTGCAGAGAATAAAACAGAGTAAGCCTTCTTAAATCTTCTTCTTTCCAACAGTAGTTACCAACCGGTTTCATAATAGATAGATTCACTACTAGCAAATATAGGTAAACCTGTTACTATTCTTCCAGCTTCCAGCTGGGGCTTTTCTAATTTATCTTAATCTTGTTGAGTACAACCATCCCATTGTTCACAAGCATATTCCAAAACTGGTCAAATAAATGCAATATAAATACGGTCTAGGTAATTTCTGTTTTAGTACATATTTCAGTGAACGTAGGGCACATAGTCTCTTCCTGGATGATTGTATAATATTTACCGTTACTATCGAAGGTAACACCAAGGTGCCAATGAGAAGAAACAAATAATACAAATACTGTAAATGCAGAAATTATTGCGATGTTTTTATTATTGCAAATAATGCGACAGGATTGAAATCGCAATAATCAGAACTCGCATTCTGAAATTTTCTCGTTACTTTGTGTTACACTATTCCAGATTACGCAAAAATAAAACTCGCATTATTGTCGCCATTCGAACATTCGCAAAAATAAATTCATGCAATAATTTCTGAATTTACAGTATTTTATATTTCGGGAAAACAATTTCAAGCCACATAACTTCACCGTTAAAGTCTAAATTTGGTCTAGGTATGGCATGAATATGGTTACTGACAAATACAATAACTCATCCACCTGAACTATTTCTGTCTCGCCTGAAAGGTTCTTTACAGTAACCTTTAATAAATATAGCATCGTAATTAACATTTTGATCGAGATGGGTTTCAGTTAAACATATTATATCTGCTTCGTTAATAACAGATTCTATATAATTTATTTTGTGTCGAACACTTCTGGTATTTAGATGAAACATTGAGAGTTCATTATTCTCAACTGGACCAGTGTTAAGCTCAATATCATTACTAAGCAGAATGAGAAGCAATATTAATAACGTTTACACAGGGTTACATAAAAGTAGTTCTAAATATTACGAATAACAACACCTGACAATGTACTTGAAGTAAAGTAATAATAATTCTAATATATCTTGAAACAGTGAGTGACCATTGAGAGTGGTATTGTTGTTAATCATTACTCATTGTCAAAAACACCAAAATTCACAAAAATTAAAGCATGACAGGTCAGTTCTGTAATAATTTCTTATTAAACACATCATTACTCCAGCTGTGTTAAATACACCAATGTACAAAACATAATTAAACAAAAAAACATATGAAACAAGCATATACGTTGCTTACATGTAAGCTATAGACACTCAAAAATATTTCAAAATGTTAATTTTGGAACAATGGTGAAATTTCTACTTTAGGCATGTTACTTTAACTCCCCTTTTTTATTTTATGTTGATTTTTGTTATTATTATTATTATTATTATTATTATTATTATTATTATTCATGTAAAATAGTTAAAATGAAGATGGACAGAAATCATTGGAACATGATTTTGGAAAAAGGGGCCCATCGGGGTAAAATTCTAATTTAGGCCAGTGATTTTGAATTTTCGGTTAATACTTCTCGTAGAATAGTTGTCAATAGTCTGTAGTCTGTCAAACTAAAAACATTTTAGCCTTTTTGAAAATATATATGCGTGTAAAAAATATTTCAAGGAAGTGCACAGATTTTTTCTTCAAAATTCGAAGCGTTACTGATGATTAAGAACACCTTCAAACAACGCACTATTTATGTGTCCGGACAAAATCCAAATACTCCTATGCTGAATCATACGCTTATTGTTCGATCTTAAGAGTATTTTGGAAAGTAACCTTTTATGCACAAGTTTTTTTAAACAATTAGACAATCCGTAGGATGCTTATTTTAATACCGTCAGTAAGAGATTTTAATGAATTCGATTAACACCATTTTTATATTGGACACTCTCTGCTCAATGAGCATATCACACATATATATTTGCGTGATGTTTTCTTTGTATGTATGGATGAATCTCTCTTTACCTTCATTTGTCTCATAAGCGAATTTCATATACATATGTTGGCTACGGGAGAATAGTTTTAATCATTTTCTTATAATAAAGCTTTTTTAATCATTCTGCCGGACAAGAAGCTGTCAGACCAGTGAATCGATGATCTGTCAGACCAGTGCTATATCAAACGAGATGACCATAAGAAAATTATGTATGTATATTTCAACATGTAAATAAAAATAATGTAAACAATGTTTGCCGAATGCAAAAATCTAAAGGGCAGCATACTCTAAGTCCGTATGTTCAACTGGTTTTATGTTATATATTCCATAAAATGTGATAAATGTTTTAAAGCGGAAAAACACGAAAAATGGAAACAAAAAATGTGAAATAAACTTCTCTGCAGTTTCGTCATAAACAATTTTTATGATCCTTTTATCATATGAAGTCGCTTCAAACAAGCTGTCACTTGCCCACAACGCCAAATTCATCACGGCCAAGAACAGGAACACATACTTGACAGATTTAAGTCCATTCGCACTTGTCTCTGAAAACTTGTAATTGTTGAATTGCAGAATGCACACAACAAGCATGTATAATTCAAACACTTTTACAACTCTTTTTGTCAAAAGGAGGTCTGCTTCTTCATTCTGATTATGGAGAAGTAGACAGGATAATATCTCCAGAGCAAAGTACCCTACAGATCCTAAAAAGCTAACAATGATCAGCTTATGATGGAAATGAAGTGGCTGTTTCGTTAACGTCGGCGTGAAATATGACGGCATAGACAGAAGATGGAAGCAACCAATTGTTAAACATATAAGTATCAAAGATAGAAATATTTCATAGACAAAATCCGCAATTTCAAGGTATGATGATGTCGAACTGGACGAGTGAATGTAAAATGTTTCATTTTTGTTTGTTCGTGCCGAGAGATATTCGAATACATAATCTGGAACACAAATTAAAACACCAAAAATAATAGAAAATAGTGTTGCGCAGCTGACATGAAATCTTTTATGATTTTGAGTATTTATTTCCTGTGAGCCCATCAACGAAATACGTTCTCCACAGTTCGGAAGAATTGACCAGTCTCCTTGATTTGGAAAATGCTCTGCTGGTGTTGGCCAAAGCTCTGCTATAAAAATCATGCTTAACAATGCAACCTCCATGGAAACAGGTTGAAGGTATGGCTTGATAAATTCTAAAAACTTCCTAGGGTAACATGGTGAGAAAATTGATTTGGTGCAAATATCAATGATTTCAATTCCTTGTAACTCTTCAATTCCATAAGACAGAAATATATTGGCGAAAGAATGCGTCCACTGTGAAACATTGGCAAGGACTATCAGCAATAGCGAATAGTAAATTTTCCAGGAGTTTTTAAAGCGAAAATGTGCGAACATTTGGATAAAGACAGCTTGTACAACATAGAAGATAATTTGGGAAAACTGATAAAATATATCGGCGACTTCGTGGGCAGTGTTGTACTTTACTGTGCCATTAATGCAACCGGCGTTTTGAAAATCTTTAAATTCTTTTCGTTCACATCGCAATGTATTAATAATTTTTGTAAGTGAAAAGAAAATGCTTCCAATTGTAAAAATCCACAAAAAGGTCAATTTTAGTGTAACTGTATTATCAACATGCTCTTTGCGCTGCACTAAAGCTGTTGATCTGTTCACGAGGAGTAACGCAACACACGTTATGACAGCAGTCAAAGAAACAATACACAAATATATATACTTGATGCTAAAGACAGCATAGTTTTCGTTCATGCTTAATGGATCGTCTAGAGAAGCAGATCCGAATAAACATACAAAAGTAACGACAAGGAGGCCAGACAACATTATAAGTCCACTACTGCTGCCGTCATGAGGTCTGATGTTATCGGTATTGTGGTGACGGTCTGACGCATGCCCAGCCGTTAACGGTAAGACAAAGGCTGCGTTCAAAACTTTGTGGCAGCATTCCATTCTGCAAAATAACAAAAAAGCATAGTTTTAGTTTTGTTTTGTCTTAATGGAAATCAACAACTAAAACTTGTCTACATTTTTAATACTGTCGTTTTATGTTAAAGTACTTCTCGGTTTAAATGATTGGAAAATGAAGCCAACGAAGATTATTTGCAAATTATAAACTTAGATGTTGATTTACATTTCAAATCATCATGCGTCCGTAACTAAGACTTAGAATGATGATTCTGTCGGGTCGTTTTATCGCCTCTCAGCATAAAACAGGTTTTTTTATAACATACGTCGAAAACATCTAAGTTGTGGATTTACCCATTTTCGGGGAAAACTGTTTATTAAGGTGAAAAGGGTGCACTAGTTCATGTGGTTCACTCCAATACAAAAAAATGCAGATTTTGGGTTTTATCATGCAAAAATAAAAAAAGTTTATAAAATTGACAGGCACAGGCATTTATCTGTTGATTGTGGTAAATATTCTGCCATTCAGTGTGATATACTAATATTTTAAAGGTGTGTTTATTAAAATGAACAGGACTGAGGAGTTAATAGATTTTATGCTTGATTAGGTATCTTGACCCTTTCTTAGATTAGACCTGCCCTCGTTAACGGGAAGAAATAATTCCATTAGAGTTATAATGGGAAATCATTTATTTTAAAATCAAATAACTAACTCTTTTACAAAAATGAAAGAGGAATATATTCATCTTTTCTGTGACTTAAAAAGAACAAATTTGAATAAATCCATTATTCAAAGGAATTAAAATGGACTTGAATAGTCTTTTTTCTTTTTTTATTATAAAATTCCGTTTAAGAGTTTCACAAAGCATTAACATGTATGACATACCGAAGCATTTTATCCTTTTGAGGGTTCTATGGGGAAGAAATTTGGTGTTTTTTATATGTTCATGTAGTTCGATTGTAATTTAATTTCATTACTAGCATTTTTCATGAGAAACAAACGATACCATTTTCTTGCGCTGTGACCTATCACCTATTCGTTTAGAGAAATAGGGAGTTGATAAAGCCATTCACTGGTTTGATTTTATATTTTTGGGGGGAGGGAGTTTGTGATTTTTTTAAATGACTAATTACAGGAGATAGAATAGAAGTTACTCTTACTCTTGATATAAAAACACGTGTGATCAAAATGCAATGGACCCTGATAATTTGATTTTCTTTATTCTAGACGATTTGAATATTTTTTTCTATGTGATACCTTTCATTCGTATATTATAAGGGTTCCCCTATTTTTCACGTTTTCGAGATAAAAATGGTAAAAGGCAAAAATATGCAGTTATTGCGGATACCGGTTTATACATGGTACTTACAACCACTGGGTCGAGGACTCTGCTGGTGGATCATACCGAGGGTATTTACGAGCAAAGTTGTCAGACCTGTCTGACATGAAATATAGCATGTTGCCATAAATTTGTTGAATAATTTACATAAATTTTATAAATATTTATGTAAATATTATAAATGTTTATGTAAATATTATAAATATAAATATTTTGAAATTTGGTTGAATCTGCAGAAAAATGATGAAAAACGGAATATCACACCAAACTTTTCATGGAAATGTTGTAAATAAATGTCTTCAATTAAACGCCACCCATTAGGACTTACCAGTTATTTGAACTAACTATCTATAAAAGTTATCTTTATAATCCTTTTAAGATCTTTTGAAAATTGTGTTCTTTGGAATCAAAATTGACTCTTTGCTCAATAATTTACACCAGAACTAATTTCAGTCAACAGTTCCTTACATTTTTGTCCTAAATGCTTTCTATGCTTTTTAATTCTTTTTTACATTTGTGCAATAACTTTTTTTGTTTTACTTTTAATGATATTTTAACACTCAATCCAGTCGGACGTGTTTTAATTGATGTATAAACGTTAGATGATGAGCACCAGTATGTTATAAATTGCGTTTGAATTTTGAACTAGCTGTCGGAAACAACGAGTACTTATTCGTGGTCGGTACATAATGTTGGCTCTTGATATATATGTAATTTTCTGCGTACTATACATCGTCTTAAAAGTTAAATACGACGGGTGCCACTAGTGGAACAGGAGTAGCTTACCATTCCGGAGCACCTGAACTCGCCCTGGTTTTTGTAGGATTCGTGTTACTCCATTTTTAGTTTTCAGTGTAGTGTTGTGTGTTCTATATTTGTCTTTCGTTTCATTTTGTTGGCCATGATCTTGTCTGTCTTCTGACTTAACGATTTCTGTCTGCCCTTTTGGTATCTTCGAATTCCTTTTAAATCTGATGTAGTTAGTTTTAACAATAAATTTTTGTCGTTTATTTTGCATCGCTGCTCCAGTTTGGGGATGGTTGGGTGCTCACATGTTTAACCCCGCCATGTGCTTTATGTGTCTGTCTATAGTCAGGAACCTGTAGTCCTGAGAATGTTATTGTTGATATATTGAAGTGTCTCTATTTTACTTTGTTAAATTATTTGGTCGATTTTTTTACTTGTAATATCATCATATTTTATTTTCTGGGGCTATTTACAGATTTTATAAAGTGTGGATATTTGTCCGTTATCGGAGACCTTAAGGCATCCTGTACATGTTTGTAATTTATATGATTTGGATGGCGGTCTCATATACAATTATACCACATCTTCTTTTTCAATATTGTACTATTTACAACTGTGTTTTGACAGAATTTGACAGAAATATATCACAAAAAAATGAGCAGAAATCTACCAACTTCATTACATGTATAGACCCAGTAACTGCAATAGGAGTATATTTGCTAATGACATTTATAATTAACATATAGATATTCTCGCATGCCATTGGAAAATACAAAACTACCAATGTTGAATAAATATTGAGAATTTTCGTACGCTATATGTACATTTCAAGGAGTAACCTCTCGTCAGTAGCATTAGAATCAATGGAACGTCCGCGTGAAGGTGTTATGTATTCTCAATTTCAATACACTATGGAAGAAATGAAGAACAAACAGGAAAATAATGACCGATGACGGAGGGTAAGAATGCAAAGGTTAGATTGGCTGTACTACGTGGTAGCTAGATCCTTCTCATAAAAATCGTACAATATTTAAGCAAATTAATAAATATACAAATAGATAGCGGGACGTTCAAAACGTACTTCAGAAAAAAGATTTTCAGTTCATTTTTTTCCTACTCCCATTTGACTTCTTCGTTTTATGAATAGGATCATATGACAAACAACAGCAGTGTAGCAAAAACCGTTTTCATACGCCCATTGAAATAAAAATAATCCGAAATATGTTGGGGTTAATAGAACTTTTGACTCGTGATTTAATTTTAAAAAAACTCCTTTGTTCTTGCTGTACTATAATAATTGTCAGTAATACTTCTTGGTGAAACTTCAGTATTTTCTTTTCCGGAGTCAGACATCACAGCAAAACTACTACCAACACTGGCAGGATGTTCTGTTTATTCCTTGGTTTATAATTTTTCTTTTCTAGCTTCAGTTCCCTGCATTGGAAACGCTGTGCGGATTCAGAATATTGGACACCTCTGAAGCATCGAATCATTAGGTCTTTTATACTTTCTACTAGGGTAAAAATTCCACGCACGAGTCGTGTGTGTTAAATGACGCATATGTCACATATGTGAATATCTAAGCCTTTGTCACATACATGTTACACATATGTTACACACGCGTGTCACACATTTACCACAAATGTGACACACGCGTGTCACACATGTACCACATATATTATTCATGCCTGCGACGCATGTGTCACAGACGTGAAATGTCACATGAATTTCACACTTGTGGTCCATCTCATCCAATGTCTTTATTTTAAATCAATCAAATTTTAAAACATATATGAAACATACATAAACAAACACTAATGTTTCAAATGTGTGACACACATTTGAAACATGTGTGTTTCCACATGCATCTCACATGTGGGACATTGTTTGTCATATGTCTCATTCACATGCGTGTCTCATGCGTGCGAAACACATGTGTCGGGCATTTGTAACTTTTTGCTGGTGCACATGCCTTCTCGCTTCTATGACAACTTCTTTCCTTATCATCTGTTCGTTCAGTCCCGCTTGATACAAACATTTTGCAAACGTTCTTTTACCAGAATGATTACTAAAGTGGCAAATTATCAAGTTCAAATTTCTAAGCTTTTAAATCCCTTTTTTTGACAAATCTGTATCATTAAAGTTTCCAATTAATTATCTCCTAACATGTTATCAAATTTAATGATATTGTCCTCTGTTTGTTACTGGTCTGTGATTAAAGGGGGAGATAACTGACGGATTTATTTCAGCAACAACACTGAAAGACTTATTGTAACAAGCGAGAATCTGACAGTCATCAAAAACAATATGCTTTACTGTTTTCGGCGCGATATATCTGTAACCTACGTTAATCTGTCCCAACTGAAAATCCCTATATTCATCACGTCCTCGTAGACCGAAAACTAACAATTGTAAAAGAAAACAATATACAGTAAACTTTCTTTTATATGACAGTGTTGTCCCATGATGTTTTATCCTGTTCTATCGAAAGAGGTTCGGTTTGATTTACATTAATACCATATCACTCAGAAGTCAACTTTTTTCATTTTTGCGTCAAGAATTGGGTATCCGTACGATTCCAGGTTTCGCGGTATACAATGACGTCATGTGTTAAACCAGTTATCGAAATTATTATATGTCAGATAAACTTCACAGCTAGAATGACCCTTCGACCCGACCTCATTTGCCACAGGTCACCGAGCTGAGCAGAATATTTGACATAAAATGGTTTTATTGATCTAAAACTTAAACAAAGGGAATTCACAGATACCAAAGGGGCAGACATAAATCCTTTAGTCAGAAGACAGACAAGACCATGGCCAACAAAATGACAAACACATTACATTACACTGAAAACTAATGCTGGATTAACACGAACCCTACAAAAACCAGGATGAGTGCAGTTTCTCCGGAAGCGTAAGCAAATCCTGCACCACTAGTGGCACCCGTCGTGTTACTCAGTTCACAAAGCCGGTGTACAGTAAAAATCGATGTTAGTCGTAACCGGTATAGCAACGGATTTATTCATTTTTTTTATGAATTAAATCAAAAATAAAGACTTGAATGTCTAGCACTAGCAGAAGAATATCTACCCCCTCGTGTATTTTAACACAAGAAAACCCTTCAAATATGAAATTATAACGATATTGCGCAGACGTCAAGACCCATCTTTCGAAGCAGATCGTAAATATTGTAATCAAGAGGTCTCCACCAGGTCTTTAACAAAACGTTAAATCCTACTCCTTTGACGAGCTCTAAATCGCCTGACTAAAAGTTCAAATGTTAATCATAAATGACAGGCGTAATACCAACTATAAATAAATATAACAATGAAAGTGAAAAAATAAAAATAGTCTTTCTTTTATTCTTAGCGTGATTAAGCGGTTGGTTAAATCTTATTAATATTTTGAACCATTCGTTGGTTAAATTTCTGTGTAAGATTTGCCGTGCAATCCAATTGATTGACAAAAAACTATTCCAAGCACGAAAACTTAAGTACCATTCAGTGGTATGTTACAGAATTTTTCTTTACTGAAAACTCACTTTGCCTTCATTTGTTTACGGATGACGTCACGTCATTGTCACAAGAGTTGTCGTTCGCATTGTCATTGAGTTTATCGCTTATATTTTCTTTTCTAGACGGACAAATATTTTTATTATTTATTTGTAAACTCCTTTTTTGGTCATAAGTGTTTGCATAAAATTTTGTAATTTCCTACGTGTCATTTTCTTGAATTACAAAGTATTCCTCGGCAATACCGTGGATACGCAGAGTACCACAAAATGCGTTCCCCGCAAGGGGGGGGGGCTTAAAAAAACCAAAGTATTCTAATGAAAAACAGATTCTCCTTCTGCTACCAGTCGGTTATGGAATATTAATAAAGTTCATTAATTTTTAATCAGACCGTTTTTGCTTGGAATCTTTTAAGAAGATGAAACTGTTTATGTCATCCTGAATCACCCTCGGTGTTTTGATATGTTCCATATAGCCCATATAAATGGTTCGTTGTTGTGTTGTTACTGGTTTGTTCCATCTATGTCTTGATTTGGAATTGTTTATTGTATATCGTTCC